>SNQJ01S0092451.1:20428-51230 GCA_010110895.2 Picea sitchensis
GTACATACTTGGTACATGGTTGGATGCACTTGTTTATGGTACAAGTTGATTACAGCTTGTTTGGTATAGGTTGGTGCATGGTTGATGCACGTGTTTATGGTACAGGTTGAGGTACAGGTTGATACATGGTTAATGCATGGTTTAGGTTTATTGGTACAGGTTTACAATGGTATATATCATAGTGATAGTGTGACAGTGGTTCCATCATTCTACTTCTACTTCAGGGTAGTGAGACAGGGCAAGGACATGTGGTTGTAGCCACCTTCCAGTTGTAGCCAAAGGACATATGGGGTTGTAGCCTCCTTCTGGTTGTAGCCAGAGAATATGGGAGTTGGAGATTCCTTCAGGTTGTAGCCTAAGAAACAAGGAGGTTGGAGACTTCTTCCAGTTGCAGATGGAAAGCAAAGGAAGTTGGTGCTTCCAATGAATGTAATTCTTCAAGACATATAAGAAAAAACATTATGTGTTTTTTCCTGCTTTGGGTTTCCACGTAAAACATTGGTGTATTGTGTATGTGTATGATTTTTCATTTGTTCATTGCTTATTTAATCTGCAGTTATTGGATGATAATGCTACATTGGTATAACACTTGGATTATATGGTTAAAAAGGATTAAATTGTTCTATTATTGATTCACCCCCCCTCTCAATAATCCAACAATTGGTATCAGAGTGGGTTCCTTCATAAATCAGTTTAACCACTGAAAGGTAGATCATGGAGAGCAACAACTTGAATAAAAATGGAATACAACTGTTCAATGGACAAAAGTATGCATTTTGGAGAATATGGATGAAAACATATATACAGGCACAGGGATTTGAAATTTGACAATCAATTGTAGATGGATACACATCACCAACAGTTCCGGAAACAAATGACAAAGCAACGAAACTCGGTCAAAATAATTCCAAAGCCAAAAATGCACTTCTGAATGGTCTTAGTGAAACAGTATTCACCAAAGTTTCACATTGTAAATCCGTTAAAGAGATTTGGGACAAACTTCAAAATATTTATGAAGGAGATTCAAAAGACAAAGAAACAAAGATTCAAACTTACAAAGGTCAGTTCGAACAACTTAAGATGAAGGAAGATGAGAATATTTCATATTACTTTTTATGAGTTGATGAAACAATAAATGCAATCATATGATTGGGAGAAGAAATCAAAGAATCTGTAATTGTTCAAAAAGTACTAAGATCTCTTCCTATGAGTTTTGACCCTAAGATATCAACACTAGAAGAAAGATCATATCTAAACTCAATAAGCATGGACGAATTACATGGAATATTCACAGCATATGAAATGATATCTGAATAGGAAAATCCAAATATAAAAGAAGAAACCTTCAAAGCATCCAAAAAGTCAAAGCAAAAGGGAAGACAAAAAGAATAACATAGCAGCAACAGTGACGTCTCAGAAGATGATGCAGAAGTTGACAACTTTGTCAAAAGACTGAACAAGGGAACCGATGGTAGGTATAGAGGTAATATTCCTTTAATTTGTTTTAATTGTGATGGTATTGGTCATTTTTGTAACAAATGTCCTTATAATAAAAAGAGAAATGATGAAGGTTACTCAAAAGGAAAGCAAACATATAAAGGCAAAAGAACCACAAAGAAAGTTTTCAAGAAAAGATTATGCACCAAAGAATACATCTCATCATTAGATGAAGATGAAGTCAGTGACAGTGAGACAAAACGAGTTCTATTCATGGTACTAGAAGACTCTGATAAAGAAGACTCTGAAGAAGAATATGAAGAAGCCGAATAAGAATATGAATAAGTCGAAGAAGAAATTAAAGAGGAAAAAGTTGACTACCGAGAGGAATTAATGTGTGCCATAGAAGTTATCAGAAGAGAAAAGAAGAAAAACAAGAAACTACAAGCATAACTAGAAAATAAAGAAGACACTCAAGAACTAGAACAAATGATCACAAATTTGAAGGTTCAAATAGAAGAAGATAAAAGAATTGAAGAAGCACTCAAAGAACAACTAGAAAAAAAAGACAAGATCATTGGAAATTTGGAAGAAAAGATTGTCACATTAAGAAAGGATCTTCAAAAGAAAAATATGGAGAACAACTCAAAAGTTTTGGATGACAATATCAGCAGTAAAAAATTTCATCATGACAAGTCTGGACTTGGATACAATAAGACAGAAAAAGGATGAAGCTCCAAAACAATAGAGAAAGAAACATATCCAAAAATATTTGCAGAAACAATCAAGGGGGATAGGAAGATCTACAAGGAAGATTACAGGGACACTCTTGCACCGAGAAGATTCATATTTCATAATCAACAATCGACAGATAGGCCTCAGGAAGAACAAGAATTCATAAGAGTACCTCCTTTAAGAATATTTTCAACTATCAGGTATCAAACTATCTTTTTTGGTTTATGTTATGAATGTAATAATTTTGGACATAAAGTTGTGAATTGCAGACCTAACAACAGGAACAAAAAAAACTTTGAAAGTCATAAACAAAGGGGTTATCCAAGAAGTCCTAGTGAAACATAGAGAAGAAGTTACAACAGGTTTGAATCTTTAAGCACTAAAGTGGAATGTTACAAATGTAACAATTTTGGACACATGGTCAAAGATTGTAGAATGACAGTCCCTCCTAGAGAACCGCAACATAATAACAATAGTCACAGACAGGAACCTCATAAAAGGACATGGATAAGAAAGCATGATTAGTATAGCAATGAAGAATGCACACTCACTCTACAAGCTAAGTAGAAGAAATGTGGTTGGTATGTTGACAATGGGTGTTCAAAACACATGACATGTGATAGAGACAGGTTTCTTACATTATGAAAGGAAAGAGATGGATCAGTCTCCTTCGGAAATGATGATTCAGCCAAAATCATTGGAAAAGGAACAGTCAGAATTGGGAACAAGAATAAGAAGGTAGAAAATGTTCTACTAGTAGAAGATATGAAACATAATATTCTAAGTGTGATTCAAGTGTGTGACCAAGGTCATAAAGTTACTTTCGATTCAAAAAAGTGAGAGATAAGAGAAGAAGGTTCAGGAAAATCGATTGCTACAACTGCGAGAACTTTAAACGACATATATGTGTTAAGTGAAATTGGAAATGAAAAGTGTTTTCTAGGAAAGGAAGATGAAAGTTGGTTATGGAACAAAAGAATGGGTCACATATATTTTGATAACCTTGTCAAAGTTAGCAAAAGAGAAGCAGTCAAAGAAATGCCCCAGATCATGAAACCAACCAACACTTTATACAAGCATTGTCAACAAGGAAAGCAAACAAAGACTAGGTTCAAATCAAAGGAATATTCAACAACGAGAACACTAGAAATTGTGTATATTGATCTAGTTGGACCAACTACAACAAAGGGCTTAAAAGGTGAGAAATACTTTATGTTATTATTTGAAGATTATACAAGAATGACCTCAATTTTCTTTCTCAAGAATAAGTCAGAAGATTTTGAAAACTTCAAGATCTACAAGGAAATGGTTGAAAATGAAATGGATTCAAAAATCAAATGCTTGAGATCTGATAATGGAGGAGAGTTCACTTCAAAGGAATTTATGGACTACTGCAACAGTCATGGAATAAAAAGGCAATTCTCTATTGCTAGGACACCTCAAAAGAATGGAGTTGTTGAAAGAAAGAACAAGACAATACAGAAAATGGATCGCACAATGCTAATGGATTCCAAATTGGCAGATATTTTTTGGACACAGGCAATGCATACAACAGTTCACATTCAAAACATTGTAATGATCAGAAACAACACTGACAAAAATCCTTATGAGCTATGGAAAGGAAGAATAGCAAATGTAAAGTACTTCAGAAGTTTTGGAAGCAAATGCTACATAAAAAGAGAAGATGGCAGAATGGGAAAGTTTGACGCTCATGTGAACAAAGGAGTACTTGTTGGTTACTCAAGTACAAGAAAAACATACAAGTGTTACAACCTGAGATTGAACAAAGTGGTGGAAAGCATCAATGTAACAATTGATGAAATAGGTAAACAAGAATTAAAGGAAGAAGAAAATGAATAAATGGAACAAATTTACGAAGAAGAAACAAAAGATGAAAAAGAAGGGGAAGACGAAGAGGATCTGACAAAAATAGAAGAGCAAGTTCAACAAGTAACTCCAAAAACAACTAGTAGACGAGTACATAAGAGTCATCCTTGAGATCATATTATCGGAAACAAAGACGTGGGAGTTGAGACTAGAAGAAGAATTCGTTCACCAGAACAAATGCACCTAGCACTCACATCTATGATTGAACCAACCTATTTTGAAGAGGCCAGAAAGGATGATTTTTCGAACAAGGCCATGGATGAAGAATTGGATCAAATAGAGAAAAATGATAGTTGGGAATTGGTTCCAAGACCAAAGGATAAGCATGTGATTGGCACAAAGTGGGTATACAGGAATAAATTGAATGAATATGGACATGTGACAAGGAACAAAGCTAGATTGGTATGTAAAGGATATGCATAGGTTGAAGGAATTGACTTTGAAGAGACAGTTTCCCTAGTTTCCAGAATGGAAGCAATCCGATTGTTTTTAGCTTATGCATGATCCAAAAATATTAAAGTGTATCATATGGACGTAAAATCATCTTTTCTGAATGGGGAAATTAAAGAAGTATACACTCAACAACCAGAAGGATTTCAATTGTTAGAGAACGCAAACTATGTGTGTAAATTATATAAGGCCTTGTATGGTCTAAAACAAGCTCCTAGAGCATGGTACACTAGATTCGATAAATATCTACAACAGGAGGGGTTCGAAAAAGGAAGTGTAGACATCTAGCTCTACATCAAGGTAAGTCAAGATAGTATTTTATTAATTTAAGTTTATGTTGATGATATTAGTTTTGGTAGTGATGATGACAGGTTAAGCCATAAATTTTCAAAGGATATGCAGAATGAATTTGAAATGTCATTACTTGGAGAACTATCCTTCTTTCTCGGACTTCAGATACATCAAAACAACCAAGGAAATTTTATTTCTCAAACCAAGTATATCAGAGAAATGCTAAAGAGGTTCGGAATGGAAGATTGCAAACCAGTTATCACGCCCATGCAAACACGTTGCAAGTTAAGAAAATATGATGATTCAAAGTCTACATATCAGAGGCAATACATGTCAATTATTGGTAGCCTACTATATGTCACAACATCTAGACCAGATGTAATGTAGGAAGTTGGATAGGTGGCATGATTTCAAGAAGCACCAAAGGAATCACATGTATTAGCAGTGAAGAGGATTTTCAGATATCTCAAAGGAACAAAAGAGGTTCGATTATGGTATCCAAAAGGGAAGGATCTATCACTTATTACCTACACAGATGCAGATTGGGATGGTTGTATTGATGACCAACGAAGCACCTATGGAGAAACGTTCTACTTGGGTGAGTGTTTAGTATCATGGATAAGAAAGAAACATTCATTAGTATCTCTATCTACAGTTGAGGCAGAGTATATTGCAGCAACAACATGTTGTACACAGGTTCTATGGATGAAACAAACTCTGACAGATATACAAGTTGAGTATGATGATCCCATTCCAATCTATTGTGATAATACAAGTGCCATCAGTATCTCAAAGAACCCGGTGATGCACTCCAAGACGAAGCAAATTCCAATCAACTATCACTTTCTATGGGAACATGTTGCATAAAAGAACATCAGAGTTGAGTACGTGGAAAAACAAGAACAAGTGGCAGACATCTTTACAAAACCACTTCCATGGGAAGCCTTTGAGTATCTTCACCGAAGGCTTGGAGTTATTTCTATTCCAAAATGAATGATTTTGAATGATTATCTTATATGTCTTAGATGTACATGAGGAAGCACCATAAAGAGGGTAGTTCAGGTTGGGAGATCAGACAGTTCAGTTAGGGGGAGCAACCCCAGATGGAAAGATACCTTTTCCATTGATGACAAAGGGGGAGTGATTTATCAGATGCAGAGGATAGAGGCATGGCTCCAGGGGGAGAAATGGTCACAGAGATGTAGAGGACAAAGGTATGGTTCCAGGGGGAGAATGAGTGATATGAATTCAGTATTGCATGACATGATTTTAGTATTCCATCAGAGTGTTTCCATCAATTCCAAATGGGGATATTTTTTATTAAGGTTGGTTGTCATTGATGTCAACCCTTGAAGAAAGTCTGGTAGCGAATTTTGGTAGCACAAAGGTTTGGGTAATGGACCCAAGGATGTCTCATGTATAATGGTATGATTTTTAATATATTTTAAGGTAATACTATTCTATATGGATATGACATGTCATTCCATTTCTGGTGGTATGCGTAACGTCACATAACTCCTCATGGTTAGAGAGTTATGGCCATGAGAAGTTCGAGAACCCAAGTTTGGGTAATGGACCCAAGTTTGTTTGATGGATAATGATATGAGTTTTGATATATTTGCAAGGAAGAATATTATAGATGGATATTACATGCATGCCATTTCTGGTGGTATGTGGAACGTCACATAAATCCTCACGGTTTGAGAGTTATGGCCTTATGAAGTTTGAGGACCCTCATATGTCATCTAGAAGCCCCAAAAGGTAAAAGTAGTCAAAGTGGTTTAAGACATTTTAGAAGGTAAATATTAAAGTGAAGTGATGAGTATACTATAATTCAAAGTGAATACAAAACAAATTATTTAAATAATAAATTTAATGGAGAAATTAGAAGTGGGTTAACCCTAAAATAAGGAAAGTGGGCAAAGTGACCTAGAATATGCTTTTAAGGAAGCTACTTGGAGAGTATAAATAAGAGGCAAGGATCTCTAATTTTATATCACACTTGAGCATATTGAATATCTATAGGTGACTGAGGTAACCAAAGTATATCTAAGCCAACTTTCAGAGGGAAGGTGAAGAAAATAAGGCCGGAATTAAAGGGAGGATAAATTATTTTGATGATGCTTTCTAAGGTATGTTATTTACAGGTCATCTCACCATTTTCACAATAATTTTTTTTCTAGAATGATTCAGACCGTGAAATTGATAGGCCATTGAGGAAACATATCCAAGTATTTGTGGTAAACATTTCTTCTTGTGGGTCTTTGTATTTTTGGAGTTACACTCCATGGAAAACAGGGTTTGTGGCTAGTCCTGAAACTAGTCTAAAAAAGGTGTTTCAGGTAAAAACATCATAACTTCTTCATAACCAATCCAAATTCAGTATGAACAAATGTGTTGGTTATAGTATAGTCTTTAGTATTATGTGTAACATTTTCAAGACCATTCAAGAAATATTATGTGTGGGGCATGCTCCACAAGGTCACTCTCTATAATAATCTAGAATTCAACAAGGTGTGTCATTTATGCTATAACTCCTTTTCTGAGAGGTTCCAAGTAGTGACACCTAGAGGAATTGCATAAAACAAAATGAAGAACATTGTGTACTAATTTAATATCTTTATTCATTACCGGTACATAGTTATTATTATTTCAAGTTAGGGTTGTTGACTAATCCCAAACTAGTCACGTGAGACTAAATAAAAGTTTGATGAAAATTCTAGTCTTGTGTTGTGAAAGTTAAGGAAGTTTTGAAGGTATGTGATCATATACACTAGGTCTATTAAAGAGTTACAAATAATATTTGGATGATGACATTGATGAGGGATTTTAATTAAAGTACATGTTGGGCACATGGTTGAGACAAGTAGTTTATGAGTCAACACATACATGAGGTGTATAGTTGTTGATGTTGGTACATATTGATGAGTCATAGTTGATGAGTAGTTGACACATGATTGGTACATGGTTGGATGCACTTGTTTATGGTACATGTTTATTACAAGTTGTTTGGTACAGGTTGGTGCATGGTTGATGCACTTGTTTATGGTACAGGTTGATTACAAGTTGAGGTACAGGTTGATGCATGGTTCAACTTTATTGATATAGGTTTACATCAGTATATCTCATAGTGATAGTGTGACAATGGTTCCATCATTATACTTCTACTTCAGGGTAGTTGGATGGGGCAAGGACAGGTTGTTGTAGCCACCTTCCGGTTGTAGCCGAAGAACATAGGGGGTTGTATCCTCCTTCTTGTTGTAGCCAGAGAATAGGGGAGTTGGAGCTTCCCTTAGGTTGTAGCCTAAGAAACAAGGGGTTTGGAACCTCCTTCCAGTTGCAGATACATAACAAAGGAATTTGGTACTTCCAATGAATGTAATTCTTCAAGACATATAAGAAAAAGCATTCTGTGGTTTTCTCCCTCTTTGGGTTTCCACATAAAACATTGGTGTACTATGTATGTGTATGATTGTTCATTTGTTCATTGTTTATTTACTCTGTAGTTATTGGATGGTAATTCTACATTGATATAACACTTAGATTATATGGTTAAAAATGATTAAATTTCTCTATTACTGATTCACCCCCCCCTCTCAGCAATCCAACATGCACCTCCTTCAAACCATTCTTCCAAGTAACCATGCATTCGAGTCCATGGAATTAACCAAATATTGTGTAAGATTTAAGAGTGTAACCCTCTAGGGATTGTCAAAACCCCATATGAATAGGACCCTGGAACCCAACACTACGCTCAAAGGGAGTTAGTACTTCTAAGATTTGGGACTTCGTAGGTCCAGATATCCAAGATATTAGAACTTCACAACACTCCAAATCTCGTTGAAGGAAACCATTCAAAACAGTGACCAGATGGTTGAACAATAATTGGTGGTTTCCTATCTGTTGTCGTGGGATATGTTTTATTGTTAAACCCTGACCATCTCTTCAGTTGCGAAGTAATGTGAGTCGTAGATTTAAGAATATTTGGGATCCTTCCTGACTGTTGGATATAAGCTACGGTCAATTCGGCATTGATCCACTACGGGCGTGAAAGATTTTGAAATGGTCGGAATCCCCAAATGTCGAAGTTGAAAAGTAATGTGAGTCATTTATCTAAGGATCCATCAGGACCTTTCTTGACCGTCATATTGAGTGTAGTGGAAGGATAGGGTAAGTGGTACTAATAACTGACAAAAAGTAGTCTTCCCTAATTCATGACCCTTTTGGTAGGTAATACTTCGAGGAATTGTAAGGGAATGAAATCGTGAAGTCCCGAAATGGTGAAATCCCACAAACCGTCAGATCAAGGGAAATAATTAGGGAGAAATGTGAGCAATTGATATAAGGATCCCTTGGGGACCCTTCCCAATCGTTTGATCAACTAGTGAAAGGATAAGGTAAGTACTTCGGTGAAGTCTTAATTTGGGATTCCATAATTTCAGAACTTCGAGACTTCGGAGCTCTAGGAGAGTTGACATGTTGGTGCATGGGTCAAACGTCGAAGCGTCGAAGGACATGGAGGATTTCTAGAACTTTGGAACTCTAGAACTCCAGGACTTCAGGAGTTTTGAGGATGTAGGTGGATGTGTCAGATGCTGAAGTTACCTTGTTGAAGTGTCCAGTTCTAGTTGGATGGGCCTGTGTACACCATGATGATGTGGCATGCTTGGATAATTCCATGTGGAATTGTGGGATTGGTCACAAGTCAGGTGTGGGACCCCCACCCCTTGTAAAGTTTAAGGTGTTTTAAGTGTGGATAAATCTCAGTCGTTGGATATTTAAGGGTTGACAAAGCTCCACCATGGATCCCGATGAGGAAAGGTACTGTAGGACTTTGGTTCCCCGGGGATGTTTCCAAACATGTCCAAGAATGATGAAGGGTCAAAGGCCCAATACTTGGAAAGGCTTGGGGAAAATTCCCTATAACCACTCGTCTAGGGGCCATGTCATTTCCAAAGTGCAACGACGTGGGCCACGAATGTGTCAGGTTGGACAGTATGAAAGAGATAGAGCCACGTGTATGCCATGTGGTGAACATGGATGATTTTACGGGCTAAATTTCTCTCAGGGCTAATTTTCCATGGTTTTTCCAAAAACGTGATTTTCTATTTTAAAAATGATTTGCCCAAATTCTATAGGAAAAAATTATTTTACCTTAAAAATCACCAAAATTTTATAAAAACTATATAAAATTCTTATAAATTGGAATAATTTTACAAAAATGTTGCCAAACATTTATAGTTGGCATATGAAGGATTAGTAAGATTCGTCAAGGTTTATACATTTAAAAAAAAAATTCCATCCTTAAAATCATCCCTGGTGGTGAAGGGGATGGCCATTGGCCAAAAACATCTTGAAAATATCGGAACGCCATAAATCTCAAACTAGAACATTGTTTTGGACAAGGTCATAGTCGTTGGGAATCTCTCGATGAGCACAAGTCGATGGCGTCCTCATCCAAGGAATTCAGAGAGTTGTAGGGAAGCGAAAAATTTATACCCCATCCCTTAAAAGGGTACTTAGGGGGCTGGGTGTGTGACGATTCTCTAGGAGGAGCAGTCAATCTACAATCCTTGGCCATGTGACAAAAATTGTTTCATTGTAGCATTCTACTTCATCACTCAAAGATTAAAATATGTTTTAGTTTCAACTCTATGCTTCATGAGGCCTCCTTAGATAACCATTTCTTGTGTATCCTTCATAGTTTCTTATGTTCTTGGAATTGTCTCTACAATTCACATCTTTGTGCCCAAAATTGTTACATGAATCACATAAACCAAGAAAAATAGTTTGATACCTAGGGGTGGAAGATCTTTTGAATGGTGTTACTCTTCTAAATCCTTCTTCTTCACGAGGTATTTATACTATTGACTGTTGTTGATTTTGAATTCTGAATCTTCTAGGTGGTGGAATGTCTCTGTAATCGTCTTCTTGGATCTTCTTTCCTTATTCCTTTTTAGGATATCCTCAGACTATTTTCTTATTGCTTCTTTATTCTGCCTCTTTTTATGTTGTCTAGGATCTTGAGCCTTTCTCTATCTAGTTGTATCCTAGCCCGGATCTGTCATATTATGGCCTTTGAATGATAATGATCTCATCTAATATTTTGGTGGTGTTCTGTTTCATGTCCTTCTTCTGAATATATTTTCTTAGAGTGATTATTTCTGCTTCCAAGCCTTCAATCATATTCTCCTTCTCTTCCAACAAATTTCTGAGTGATTCTTGAATTCTTTTGTCTTTTTCTACCTGAATTTTTAACTTTGTGATCATCTGCTCGACTTCTTCTGAGTTGGGATTCTGAGATCCTTCTTTCATCTTTAGTTCTACCTTGAGTGACTTGATTTTCTTCCCTTCATTCCTTAGATCTTCTAAGGCATTGATTAATTCTACTATGGGATCGACTTCTCCTTCTTCTTCGAAATCTTTTTCAGAATCTTATACTGCCATGAAAAGTACTCTTTCTGTTTCAGTGTCACTATCTTCATCCTCGTCTGATGAGGAACTGTCTTCCTTGGTGCAGAGACTTTTCTTGAAGAACTTATTTTTGTTTCTTCTACCCTTTTATTTTTTATTTTTCTTTTGATTATCTTCTTCTTCATCACTTTCCTTATTCTTAGCATGCAGACATTTAGAAGGAAAATGGCCAATACCACCATAATAAAAAAAAATCAATGGAATCATAACTTTGTACTTTTTGGTTCCTATTTTAAAATTTCTTATGAAGTTTTCCATTTCTTCATCTTCCTCTGAATCATCGCTGCAACTACAATTTGATTTTGTCTTTTTCTTGTTCTTCTTCTTTGTCTTATTGGATGCATTGAATGCTACTTCCTTTGTAACTTGATTATCTTTCTCTATCCGCATATCATAGGCTATGAGTATCTCATGTAACTCTTCCATGGTCAATGTAGCTAGGTCCACTCTTTCTTCTAGAGCTGAAATATTCGAATCAAAACTCATTGGTAGAGACCTAGTACCTTTTGAACAATGACTTGTTCTTTTATTTCATCTCCCAAACCTTTAATATCGTTCACTATTTCATTGATTCATACAAAGTAGATTGTAATGTATTCATATTCCTTCATATTTAATTGTTTGAACTTGACTCTAAAGGTTTGAATTTTATCTCCCTTGACCTTGGCGTCTCCTTCATATATATTTTGAAGTTTGTCCCAAATTTATTTTGCATATTCACAATGCATAACCTTGACATGTACTTATTTAGTCAAACCATAAAGGATAGAATTTCTAGCCCTTGAATCATTTTCTTCAAGTTTCTTTCCATCCTTATCTATCGGGGAAGTGGTTGGTGCTTTTTATCCATATACTATTGCTCACCAGACATCAAATCCCTGTTCTTGCACATATGTTTTCATCCTTCTACTCCAAAAGGCATAGTCCTGGCCATAAATTGTGGTACTTCAATCTTAATGTAATCCATGATCTCCTTCTAGTGGTTAGATATCTTCTTGAAGGACCTTCTATGATACCAATTGTTGGAATACTGAGAGGGGGGGAGGTGAATCAGTATGAGAACTTTTACCACTTTTTAATAATAATATATAAACTTCAACTTAATCAGTAGTATATCATCAATGTATCATCAATACATCATGAACATATAATTATAAGAAACATCACATAAACAATATCACATCAAATACACAGTACACTAGAATTTACGTGGAAACCCAAATGGGAGAAAAACATAGAATGTTTTCTTATATATCAAAGATTACATTCATTGGAAGCACCAACTTCCCAATTCTCTAGCTGCAACTATAAGGAGGCTCCAACCCCCTATTTATAGGCTCCAACCTGAAGGAAGCTACAACTCCTTCAATTCTCTGGCTCCAACTAGAAGGAGGCTACAAACCTCTGAGTTCTCTAGCACCAATTGGAAGGTGGATACAACAACCTTTCCTTTCCCCATCCTAGCACCCTGAAATATAAGTGTATACCTTAACTTTCACTGCCACTGCCACTGTCACTATCACTTCAACCTATCACTTTATCTGATTTTTCATTGTCACTGTACCATCAACCTGTAGTTGTCACCGTATCATCAACCTGTTATACCAAGACCTGTACCATACCATGCATCAACTATGTGCCAACATATATGCATCAATCATGAATAGTAAGATATACCAACTACAACATCAATGATAAGTGGTCAATCATGTACCATACGTCAAACATGAATACAACTTGTACCATATACCATAGCATTAATCAAGTATATACTTGTACCATATCATCAATGAAGAACCAATGCATGTCCCTCATGCATATTCCACCATACATCAAGTGTATATCTCAACCATGAACAATCATATCAAAGATATGAACCATAAAAACCATGCCATATGATGAACTAGCTATACCATAATACCTTACTCAATCATGTATCCAATATGTAACCCAATCATGTGTCAAACCCTCATCAATATGCCAAGTATGCCTCAATCATACACCACATCATAATCAAGCATAACCTTCACAACAAGTACATAAACATACCAGTACTTCTATAGCTGACCTAAAACACTGAAATGCTGATATGTAAGTTATCTTCTGTATTTAGGGACCTCGTAATAGCATTTCCCCTAACTTGTCTTGTCCTCGCAGGACTAAGGCATACTGTCTTGCGGGGCCTCACATGATAGGTATACTACAACCCCTAGGGATGCCTCATGGGACACTAGTAGTCTGACCCATGTGCACCAACTAAAATAGGGTTTCCTCATAGATTCCTTCTCACCATTGCAATGCTAAAACTCCCACACTCCATAGTCTTTTCTACCTCAGATTTTACCATCGCTAATAGACTAGCCAATAGATCACTAGTTCACAAGATAATATTCAATAGAATGTGTGTCTAAATGTAATTGTGAATGACTCTTTGAGGTGTATTTATACTTTTTCTAGGTAATATTTCTCCTTAAACTTAGGGCTTCTAGATTTTTCTTGTTACAAACACTCTACCCTTTCATTAAAGACATGTAACCAACTAGGCGCTTCTTGACCATTCTTCAGGGTTTCCAACTTCACAAGGCTGTAACTCCTCAACCATGAGGAACTATGTGGCATACCACATATCACTAGAAACAACATGAGGAGTACTATCTATATATGAGCATCTTACCTTCATCTACATTGTCCTTCATTTCCATATTCCTCAATCAACTTTAGGTACCAAAACCACACAGTCAAGGATTCTTCAAGGGTTGACATTAATGACAAACAATCTTTCAACAACTATACCAACTGAGAATTGTCTAATAAAATCCTCATCTTTACTTTTTCTTTCAAGAACAAGTCTTTTCATAAATTCCTGACCACTTACTTACCATCATCCTAATAAACAATCACGGGAGCAAGATTTAAGATAAGAGAACCAACAAATCCTTCCAGGGTTTATGACAATCCTGAGATAGTGGAAATATTTCCATAAATGTGAATGGCTAGGTTATTTTGAGAGATTAAGAGGGTTTGATGATGAGGTAGCCATGGAGTTTTCCCAAAATTTTAAAAGAATAAGAGATCAAGAATGTGTGACTACAATCATAGGGCTAACCAATAGGGTTAACGAAGCCTCCATTAACAAAGTCTCTATACTACCCTCAGGTATTCCTTGGAACAAAGAAGTAATGTAGGAAGCCATTAATTCCAAGAAGGAATTCCATTAATTCCCAATGAAAATACTGATGAAAATAAAAATGGCATAAAAAGGGAAACCATCCCTCACCCTTGGCAGGAGGTTGCATATTACATCATCAAATACATTACTTGTGAGGGTAGGATGAGTGTGGTCTATTGATATGAAAATGGAATGGATTTGTTTCTAATAGATCTTTAAAATGAAGAAGACTTGTCTCTTTTAAATTGCAAGTGTAAAAATGGTATGTGTTTAGGTAATTGGATCAAGTTACTAACACATCGATTAAAGAGTTTTTACTTAATCATGAGCAACATATCAGACATATAAAAACCATAAAAAATGAACACATAACACAACAAATGATAAAGGAGTTCACCCCTCTCTTGGGCTACATCTCTTGGTCCATATTCCCTTGGATCATTTTCATTATGCTTAAAAATTCCTCTTACAGTGCTCAAAATACAAAAAAAGATGGCTCCAATGGCTTCAGAACGTCCAAAAACCCTTAGCTGGGCTTTTTCAGACCTGGTTTGGCCAAAAAATGAAGAAATTACACCTCTTGGGAGCTCTCCCCTTCAAGCTTGTTGTACCTACTCACCAAATTGCACCTGTGAATGACCAAGCTAGCTCCCACAACGTTACTGGACCTAAAACCCAACACACATGTTCAATGAACTTCTTGCCTACACAAAAATGGCCAGCAACAAGAGAAGAATGTGCTTCCCTTATCATGTTGACTCTTTCACCTTGTGAAAAACATAGCTTGCCAAGATACAAAAGTTTACCATGCACGTAGGAATCGAATTCCTCAACTTGGTTAGTACAACACAAAGTTGCATAAACATTTTTTCAATCAACATCTAAATCATATTGTTCCAAATATCTCTTATGCATGATAGGATTATGCTTGAAAAAAACTAAAACACTAACAATAGGCCTAGTAAGCATATCAACAATGTTTTCATAAAAGTCTTTTTTATACCTTATCACCAAGTGGAAAATATAACTTGTCAAGGCATGCAATGGAGTGCTTTTCTTTCAAAGATTTATTCCATGTGTTTCCTTCAACAATCACATTCGTAGTCTTGTTCAAGGCTTTGAAATCTACCCACATACACCATATACAGTATTTCTATGGTAGAAAACCAATTGGTGACCTGCATGGCGATGTGCTTGGTTTTATGAACCCCTTTTCAAGCAACTCTTGGGCTTGTTTTCTGATTTCAACATTCTCCATGTCTGACATCTTGTACATGTCAATGTTTGGAAGAGGACCTCCTTGCTGCAATATAATCTCATGTTGGATACCCCTTTTAGGAGGCAATCCCCTTGGTTCCTAAAACATCTCAACATTTTCGTTAACAACCTCATATAAATCAGATTGTAACTTTGCATCACAGCCTTTGAAAACTTATTCTTCCTCACTGTCTTTGGGTTTAATCATCAAAAGTACAAGGTTCTTACTAGAATTGACTAGTCTCTTCATTTGTGCAACATTTGTAAGTGACAAATTCATCTTCTTTGTATGTGCTCTAACAATGTACTCAACTCCATTTTTTAGCAAATGAGATTTGTTCTCATGAAGATGAAAGATGGCTCTCCTATCATATAAGTATGGGCTTCCCAACACAATACCAAAAATATCCATTGGAATAACATCAAGTTCTACCTCATCTATATAGTTTGCAGTGATGGAAAATCTAAGTTTACACCTTCTTGTCACATGCAATTTGGCATTGCCACATATCCATCCTAGAGGGTAAGGTTTAGGATATGGAGTAGTTTCCAAATTCAATTCCTTGACAATGTCTTCAGAAATAAGGTTTTCTTGAGATCTAGTATCAAATAGAGGATCTATCTTGGTATGTTTTGAAATTACCCTTATGTGCAAAAGCTCTATTCTTTATTTTTCATGTTGATTTTCAATGATGGCGGAATTTGAAGAACTAGTGCTAGAAATAGAGTTCTTACCTTGTAAATCCATGTCTGTGATTTTTGTTTCATCTTCCGAATCAGATCCTAAATCTTGTTGTATAGTTGCAACAATGTTTGGTTTTTATTTGTTGTTGAAATTTTTGGGTCTCTTTTCTGGATGAAGTTTCCAGCAATGGTCTTCATCATGGCCATCCTTTGAATAATGTTTACATGAGAGTTTCTCTCTCTCTTTCTTGACTAAAGCATTTTTCTTTCCATTTCCTTCAAACTTCCTCTTTCCCTTGTCTCCATTATGAAAAGACTTATTGTTGCCATCTTGAGGTTCATTCCTTCCTCTTACTTCTAAATGAGTTACTTGTACACAAACTTCATCTAGATTTGAAGGGTTAAACATAATTATTCTATGCCTCAAGTAGGTATGCAAACCTCCAATGTATTTGAGTAAAGTTTCTCGAGAAGACAAATCTATACCCAAAACCAAAGATCTTCTCCTAAATTCTTGACTAAAACTTTTCACATCTTGTCCTTTAGCTTAACTAAAGTTTTTCCAATCCATAGTAGCTTTCTGCATGTATGCTAATGGATAAAAATTCCTTTTAATTGCAACAGTAAAATCATTCCGAGAGGATAAAAATTTACCATGTTTCTTCATGTCCTCTTGAGTTTTGGCTTCCCAACAAATGAGTGATGCACTATCCAATCTTAAAGAATCAAGTTGAATCTTAGTTTCATCATTTATGATTCTTTGTATCCTACAATACACTTCAATCTGACGAATCCATTTATCCAATTTCTCAGCTTTTACCTCTCCATTGTACATTGGAAATTCAAACTTAATATCAAGCTTAAGAAAAGGTGTTTGCAGGGGAGTTTTACCATATTATTTTGGATAATTTGGAGGCTGTTGTGAAATGGTGGAAGAGGTGGAAGATGGAGGTGAAGGAGGTGAAGAATCACCATTCCCTCCATTTCTCTTTGGAGTTTTATCACCACTGTCTCCATTTCCATTTGCAGGGTTGGATCTTTCACCTTGCAATCTTGCATTTCTTTCTTCAAACAAAACTTTCACCATCTTAATCATATCATAGAAACCCTTTCTAAAATTTTACTCCTTTGAAGGAAGAGTTCCATGACTCTCCTCATGAGCCATACTTGGCGAATATCTCCTTGAATCTTGAGGTGACTTCATAGTTATCCTTGTTGACATTTGATAACTTGGCTCTATAAGTTGACCTCTTCTTGTGAGCTTCAACCTTGTAGAAAAGCATCGGAAGATAAAAACACAAACAATCGAGCCTTCAAAAACCTATGCTCACGACACCAACTGATCTGAAAATGGCATGGATTTCTTTCCCAACTGATAAGAAAATGGAATGGATTTCTTTCCAATAGATATTTAAAATGAAGAAGACTTGTCTCTTTTAAATTGCAAGTGTAAAAATGGTATGTGTTTGGGTAATTGGATCAAGTTACTAACACATCAATTAAAGAGTTTTTGCTTAATCATGAGCAACATATGAGACATATAAAAACCATAAAAAATGAACACATAACACAACAAATGATAAAGGAGTTCACCTCTCTCTTGGGATACATATCCTGGTCCAGCTTCCCTTGGATCATTTTCATTATGCTTAAAAATTGCTCTTAAAGTTCTCAGAATACAAAAAAATATGGCTCCAATGGCTTCAGAATGTCCAAAACCCCTAGCTGGGATTTTTCGGCACCTGGTTTGGCCAAAAAATGAAGAAGTTACACCACCTCGAATTTTTCCCATTCAATCTTGTTGTACCTACTCACCAAATTTCACCTATGAATGACCAACCTGGCTCCCACAACTTTACTGGGACTAAAACCCAACACACATGTGCATCCCACAAAAACCAAAATTCTTTTGAACAGTTAGTAGGATTAGTGCCCCCTTGGGCGAAGGTGTTGGTTGCATGGGCTCCATATGGCCACATCCCAACATCTATCTCGGACCAGTTCAAAAAAATGTTTGTCGTGTTGACACTTGGTGGGTGCGTGGAAAACTTGACCATTGGAGTGTTAAGCCCCTGCACGATTGGTTATATGTGGAGGTTATATGGTGGTGTATGCACCGGGGGTGATGGGGCTAATAATTTGAAACCCCATGCTAACTGTTATATATGGGTTGTATGCAATGCAGTATAGACCAAGGGCTAAACCTCCTTTGCAAAAATATGCACACCAAGGTTATATGGCAAGGGTGTATGGTGTATGCAATATGGTATGAACCGTGGGTTGGGGCTAAGCCCCGACCCTTTTTCTCGGTCGCACATACATTAAATATACTTCAAATAAATATGAACATATGTTTGGTTAAGTAACAACCCATAGGCGGGCTAGTAGCCTGGCCTACGCTAGAGCTCTTCCACTTCCCACGAGGTCACAGGTTCGACTCCCATGGAGTCACAAAAATTTTACCAAATGACAACCAAAACTGGAGGGGCGCTACGTGGAAGCCCACGAATGGGCCACATGGCACCATGACACTTGTCCATCAAATGCCACTTGTCACAACCTGATTTGTCCATGTGTCTGCCATCGATCCTTCTTTGTTAGCATTCCAACTTAGCACTCTTCCACATGTGGGTCTGTACCCTTCCACGTCATCATTGTACGGTCGTACGGATTGTATGGTCAGCTGCCACGTCAACACTGTACGAACTGTACAATTAGCAAAATTTTGTTTGTTTGAAAAAATGAATAGAAAACAATATATTACTCATACGATGTATGTTTGATCCCATTCAATTTGTGTTGGGTTCGTGAGGATGAGGCCTATGCACGTGTCCATTTTGAAGTGATTTTGAGCACTTAGATTTTTTGAGTAAAATGTGATCCCTTGGATCATCTATGCCTATCATTTCAGAATGTTGCATTGGCTTAGGAATATTCCAAATCAAGAACCACACCTAAATATGAATATCCCCCATTTTCTCCTCTAGTCCCTCAAAGAGATGAGTTTAAAGGTACAAAGAGGGAAGCAAGAGTTCCTAGCACACCATTGCCTCATCAAGATAATAGTCTATGATGCTCTTATAATCTTGAAACATAGAATTTTGTGGTCATATTTCATCAATATGGATATACAATCTTTTGAAGAAGTCCATGAAGCCATGAGTGAGGAGGAGAGAAACAAGGGAGAGAAACCCAAGAGAACCACCAATCCCAAGAAGGAAAAATAGAAAATGGAAAAAAAGAAACAAAAGATAAAGAGGCGGCTGATGTTTTAACTACTTTGGGGACCCCTACAATCAATACTCTGAAAATATCGACTATAGAATGGGTGCAACCTAGAAGGAGGAGGTCCAGTAGGATCATGAGAAGTCAGAAGAAGAAGAGACCAATTCCATCAGTCCCACTCACTCTCACACCCCAAGTAGAAGAAGTTAACAATAATTTTAACCATGGAAATTTATATTAAAATGTAGAAACATGGGATAATCTTACTAGTCCTTAATATGAAAAATATAAATATTTTGGCGATATTTTTGTAAAAATATTCAAATTTCTAAGGATTTTATATAGTTTTTATAAAATTTTGGCGATTTTTAAGGTAAAATAATTTTATTCTATGGAATTTTGGCAAATTGTTTTTAGCAAAAAGGGAAATTGGTGAATCTTGTTTTGAAAAAAACCCATGGAAAATTAGCCCATTGGTGAAATTTATCCCCTAAAATCATCTATGGAAGAAGTTAAGGACTCTCCTAGTCCTGAATATTTAAAATAAATAAAGGGGAAAGAGCCTTAAGAGGAGACTATGATGAAAGAGGAGAGACCAATAGAAGGAACCTCTAAAAATAAAAAATCATGCAAAGAAACTTATGTATTCAGCCATGTTGGAACTAAAGAAATCCAAGGTTGATGTCATCAAGTTGAAAAGGGTGGTAGAATATAATAATAGATATATTAAAGAAGAGGTTGCTCAAGAGTTGGAACAACAACTCCAACTTGTGCAAGAGAAGTTTCAAATTATGAGTATGCAGAAAGTAGATTACAGTCATAGGTTGAAGGTCGAGAACCGAAAACTCTAGCAACAATTGATAATGGTAAAAATATATCTACATGAGAATAATGAACAAGTGGAGATCATGAAATCAACACTCAAAACTATATCCAAAGTATCTGAATAAATTTTGGATTGTAGGCCACCAATCCGAACATATACATTATTCCTAAAATAACAGTGGCACAAGAATCAGATCACACACTTAGCCAAGTTTGTGAAATTCAACCTAGATACACCCAAAGATTTTCTAAATGCATATCAGGGTTGTAACATAGTAGAGAAAGCCAAACTTTGTGATTTCTACCTGCATAACCTTGTCTTACCACATCCCTAGAACTGGAATCCCAATCCATATGTAGGGGATGTGCAATTGATGTCCTTTACTTATTGGCTAAGGCATGAGGAATTGAAAAAGTACAAAGAAGAAGAGAAGAAATCACCCATTTGGATCAAAGTAGAGGTTTTCGGGCCTAAGGATGTTATCAATAGTCACCATAGCCTCTCCTTAGGTAAGGAGATAACTCCATAGTGGACAACCAAACAAAGGGAGGACATGGCCCACATTGATGACACACTAATATTGTTGGGAGAAGTAGCAACATAGGCTTGCCATAGAAGATGGAATTCCTTTCCTCCTGGCATGAGAATTAGAGAGCCTCACTCTCCAAGCACATTACAAATTTCCCTCCTCAGAACCCCATTCTATAAAGAAATTGTAAGGAGGATGAGAACTAATTGGATTGGGATAAGGATGATCCATCCACTCCTCCTTGTCTCTCTTATGGGTGACCTCCAACCAAGAAAACAAGAAGCAGATTGGACCAACATTGTGAAAGATAAAGGATACCATGATCAACAATTTGTCACCAAATACATAGCTTGGGATATCAAAGAAGAATTCAACAGAAAACAATAGGAACAACATGGTAATGAACAAATACACTCTATTGAGGAGGAGTAGGGGAATGAACAACAAAAGGGTAATGAATATCTACACTCTGTTGAGCACCCACATGGAAGTGAGTAGCAATGAAGTATAGAACAACAACAATAGAGTATCGAACACCCACAATGTAACAATCAAATTAAGAAGACCATTTTTTGGTTGCACAAAGGGTGTGCAATATTTTAGCTGGGGGGTGATGATGAGACTCATTATTGTATATTCTAAAGGATCATATTTGACATATTTTTCCACCACAAAATGACTTAATTTTTTCTTTTGACCATATGTAATAGTTAGTGATGAGTATTTTTGTATGTTGTTTAATGAATGTATGATTAAGGTGGATTTTTGTGTCTAAAATACCCTTTTGCACGAATGTTTTTTGGCAAAAGACCCGTGTTCCACCAAATGGGTTGAAGTGCAAGAGTCAAGGGAACCAAACTCCTAGAAACAAGGGATTTTGTCTCCTTGAATGGAATTCTAGCCAAAGATCAACAAAAAAATTCTACACCTACATCCAAGACTACTCCATGTGCATTTATGACCACTTGTTATCAACAACAATTCAAGAATAAGAATTTAAAGGGATGAGATCCCTCATTTATTCATCACTCTCCTTGATTTAGGAAGGGAGGTCAAACTTTCTAGTTATATATAGGCCTCCAGTCTAGGAGAGAGGGATATGATGAATTTCTAGAGAAGCATTGAATGAAATTGTTCTGTGAGACTTTTTGTTGAAGACTAAGAGATTTGATGTTATTGATGTACTGCTGAGATTTATGAATAAAATGGTTTTTCCTTCAGTTTATTAAGAGTTCTTTATAGGTTCCTTGTGCTTCTTGGGTAGGGCCCTGTTAGATAAACTTGATCGTGGAACAATAAAATAAAATGAATGCATAAATAAAACATATAAGATACACAATACAATAGAGACACATATATACATGCTTGACCCAGTGTGCGCTACGTCCACCAGAGAACTTCCTTTTTATTATCTAGCAAAATGAAGCGATACAACCTACAACACACCCACTGTAACTTCCTCTTCTTTGCCTCATAGTCTCCTCTCTTAGAATATAGTATTCGCAATGATGCACAGCTGCAATACATTTCCCTCATAAAAGAGGGTTTCCTTCTAAGGAAAAAAACCCTAACATAACTTCTACCGTCGGATATTCAACCTTATATTGAACGGTCCATATTTACTATGAAATTAAAATATATATTTACAAGGAAATACTTCCTTCAGGGGCTTCGCGTTCGAATCCCTGTCGAGGGCCTGCTTGCCCCGAGACCCCCCAGCTGGGGGGATCAGTCCCCCGGACCCTGCAGGGGATAACCTACTTAACATATATTGCTAATATTCAAGTGGGTGGAGATCTCAAGGAGGTGTATATACAGTCAAGATAGGATATCAAGTTCAAATATCCAAGTAGTTGTTACCTCTAAGGTTTACTATTTGGAAGTGCATTTGGGGAGGGGATTGTCTCCCAAACATGAGGATTTTATAGTAGATGATGAATCATGGTCAATTTATCATTGTTGATAACCTAAAGAGACAAGTAATCCAAGGCTCATCTAGATGTTCACTACATTGTGTAGAAGAAGAAACATCAAGAAACCTCTTCCTAGAATGTTAATTCACTAAATAGTTATGGAATAGTTCTTTTGAAGAATTGGGGAGGAATATAAAAATACCCTTAGCTTGGTGAGACATGCTTCAAATTTGGCATAAAAAATGTCTAAGTAACTTTGCGAATAGACAACTCATGAAAAGGGTATGGATGGTCACACCCAATTTTCTTTGTTGGAAAATATGGTTGGGAAGGAATATAGCCATATTCAAGCAAGCTCGGACAACTCTAAGAGTAATAAATTCACAATATTGAAGATTACTCATTGAAGTAATTATTTCAAAAGGTATCAAATGGAACAACACTACAATGATAGAGGAAAGGAAGGTATTATGGCTTAAAGATTTATTGTTGGGAGTAATAGCACCACCAAAAATGCAAATTAGAATACTAAGAAGAGAGGACTTGTGGTAGTTACGTTTTGGGGAGGGTGAGTTTCAAGAGTGGAAATCAAGGAGGAAACAACATTTGTTATTCTTTTATGGGGCCTTGAAAGGAAACATATGAGAGGAAGGTGTAGGGGGTATCCTCATTGGTCCCAAAGGGAATTAGGAACTAAATTATGCTTGGGGTCTTAGAAAAGAAACAAACAACAAGCAGAGGCAATGTCATTATATAAAGGATTAACACTGCTGAAAAATAGAGAGATTTTCTAAATGTTTGTATCAGGAGATTCCTCAATAATAATCTAGCATATGTAGTACAACTCAAGATCCCCAATACAACATATTGATTAGGCTTATTCAAACAACTTAGGAGCCAACAAAAACATTTAATTCTTTTGGATATTAAGGACTCATATTAACATGATGGCATATCAAAAAGATAATAAGGCTATTGTGTTAGAAGTGGAAAAAATAAGAAAAACTTTTGGGGGACTTAATCACTTCCAACCTCCCATTAGGAATGGTTTGATAAGAATCTAATGATGGAGGACAAGTGGCTTGGTTTCCAAGTGGATATGGGATTAAATTTATAGCATTTGCAAGTGGTGGCTTGGTTTCCAAGTGGATATGAGATTAAATTTAAATCATTTGCAAGTGGGTGTACTCTCATTGCAATCAATGGTGGGATATTAATACATTTGAAGTGATGAGGTGGTTGTGCATATGTGGGTTATTAACACTCGCTTGTATTGTAGGATGTGAAAGGTGTATCAATTTGTCTTCTTAATTATCTCTTTACATTTTGGGAATATCTTACTTCTACCTTCTCCATTGAGATTGAGAATAATTTTCTTAAGTGTGAAAAGAGAGTGAAACCAAAACAAGGAAACCATACTAAAATTCTCAGTGTCATCAGGATGGGTGCACTTATTGTGAATCTTAATGCACTTAGTGCGAATCAACATATTCCAAGAAAAGTTTGAGGAAAAATGAATATTAACTATTAAAAGTTTAGGGAAAGTGACATTGTCACTCTCAATAAATATATATATATATAGTTGGAGAAGGCTCTCTCTAGTAATATGACATTTTATCCATTTAGATAAAAGGACAAATATTTTCAAACCAATCGAACTGGTCATGTTATTTCCAAAATCTCACGTCCATTAAAAAGTTATTTGGTGTTAAAAATCAATGTCAAATCTTAACAAAGTGAGACAAGTTATTTGGTTGTAAAAACCAATGTCGAATCTTAACAAAGTGTGAGGTATACGTATTAAAAACAATATATAGTTCTTAATAGGAGAGTACTAAAATATTTCTTTTAAATATTATTCTTTCTTGCTAGAGAAAATCTAAAGTAACTTCCAACTTTACACTAAGAATTTTAAAACTAATATATTACAAAATAAATTGTCTAAGAACAATGAGTTGAAATGTGTAGCTATCTATGAAAACATGTACAAACATTTCTATGAAAACAAAAGCTTCCTATGAAATCTGCTTCCTATAAAGAAATGTAACACAAATCCTTTTTAAACACTTAAACATATTAATTTAATTGTGGTTGGTAAAGCATTTGGTTGGTTGCTTGTGCCCAACTCCTTTAATCGTTAAAATATTATTTATGAAGTGTTTTTTCCTTTGTTTTTTCTATTCATATTTATAATATAACATAAATATTATATTATACTTTTATGATTTTTTCCTATGACATTCCAATAAGACAAACAATCAAATTAAATATTCTATCCATATTTAATATCGCTCTATTGTTAAAATTGTATTAACAATAATTAAAGTGAGATATTATTATAAAAATAATATTAACTAAATTTTCAAATGGTAATTCTTATCAAAGTTTACAACTTTATAATGGATATGAATATTTGTTTGTTTATTTTTTATTAATAGATATATTAATATAGTTTTATTTTATGTGTTGAGAAAAATCAAATTCCTTGAGGTGTAATTTTTTTTCTTAAATTTTTATAATTAAAAAAAGATTTGCATTTCAAGGAATTTGATCTCTCTTCACACATGATAGATTAAGAGTTAAGATTTTCTCAAATAGTGATTCTTATCAAAGTTTACAACTTTCTAATGGATATGGGTATCTTGTTTATCTCTTTTTCATTTATAGATATATCAATATAGCTTTATCTTAACTTCAAATATATTGTGTGTTGAGAGAGATTATCCTTCGAGGTACACACATTTTCTTAAATTTATGCTTGATTAAAAAATTATTTACACTTCAAGGAATTTGATCCATCCTCACACATGATAGATTCAAATATAAGATGAATTTATATTGATGTAATATTTAAAGCAGTGCCAGTAAAACACTTATTTGAGTGAAAGTAGTGCTTTTGGTTCTTTCAATGAAGAAAAACACTAGAAAACAATTGATTCTAAATGTTCCTTTATTTAAATCCTTAATTATCATGTATACATTGAATAAGAACATTTTAATATTTACCCTACTCCTCGGCGGCCACTTGGCTCAGAATGACTATGGCTCTTCAACCATTGGCCTTGCAGATTTGGAAAAACTTGATGAAATCGATGCCTCTCATTACACATTGGATAAGTTGGAAACCTGATAATGGATATTCTATCCTAATCGTCTTGGATAAGATATTGGGCATTGGAAATTCATCATTACTCTCTTCGGAACTCTTGTTGTATATAAAGAATAAAAACATACGATACTTGTATCAAGCCATGGCTCAATCCTCTTTGGGATTCATTACAAATCAGTGGAAAACCAATGATGAGTTAGAAATCTTGGGAACCTTGGCTACTAAGTGGCTTTCTTTTCGCAAGGCACTCATCGATTTCAGAGTCTAGCCATAGTCTAGAGAAGACTCATTAATCTAGATGGGAGGTGACCATTCAGGATTACTCATTGTAAAAAAAAATTATAACACCTTGGCAAATCAATTTTGGCCGTTACAAATAGCAGGGTGGTGAAGACAGTTGTGGTCTTGTGATCTAGCTTACAAAATAAACTTTTCTTTTGGTTGGCACTGGAGAATAAAATCTTAACCTGGGATAATCTGTGGAAAAGAGGTTGGTAAGGCTCGAGCTATTGCCCACTTTGTCGTAGGGACGAGGAGACTATTTTCCACCTGTTTGTAAATTGTCCCTTCACACAACATCTGTGGATTTTTTAATCCATTGTTTATAGTCTTGTTACTTCTTGGGGAGGAAGCTCTTTGACAAGTTGTTTTGAAAACTGGCTGAAATTGGAAAAACTCTATTACATTGTACCTTCATTGGCCTGTTGGTATATCTGGTTGGAAAGAAACAAGTGTATATTTTAATCTCGCACACCTACAGTTCATGGAGTTGGCTTATAGATTAGAGGGATGGTGGAAATAGTTGGTGCACAGTGCCTTCAAAATTACATTTACAAAAGAATAAAAAAGACACCTCACACTACTATGACATCTATTTGTTGGTTCGATGGTGTTGTGCAAGAAAATGATATCCTAAGTGGAGCTAGGGGTATCATAAATATATATGGGACTACTATTTACAGGTGTACCTTCTGTTGAAACATATTTAAATTTTTTTAATCTGAAGACTAAAGCCTTCCTTTTTTGGGTTTCGACTTTTCAAGAAGCATAACCCTCAAACTCTCATTTCCAAAGGGCCGGTACCAAAACCCTGACAGATTTAAATTCTAATAATAATAAAAAGCTAAAAATTCAGACTAATAAAAAAGGGGTTTTCGGGACTCAGGGTTTATTAAGAACATAGGTTTTAATACATGTCGAATCGCGAGATCCCGATCCTCGATTTCCTGAAAAGTTGAAGTAAATAATTATTAAAAGTAAATTAGTCATATTGCTATTTTAGAAATCGGGATGCAGCGATAACATACCTCTTGTCAACTTGATCCCCGAAATCCTAAAATGCGAAATTTCGACTCAAAATCTATGTTAATCCAAATTAATTCTGCTTGGAGGTTAGTCCTTAATCCTGATTAATTAATTCGCTAATATCAAAATTTAAGGCTTAAGTTAATCATTTCGCAATTTCAAAAACCGGGATACATCAATGACATACTTCATGTCAACACGATCCCTGAAATCCCAAAACGCTTAATACCGATCAATTATTTTGCTAAAATGAATTTAAGTCCTAATTTAATCTTGTCGTAATTTCACGATTTCAAAAATTAGGATTCAGTGATAACATATCTTTTGTCAACACGATCCCCGAAACGCAAAATCCCGACCCATAATTTGTGTTAAACTGAATTAATCATGTTTTGTCCTTAATCCTGATTAATTAGTTAACTAAAATGGAATTAAGTCCTAATTTAAACATGTCGCGATTTCGCAATTTCGAAAATCTGGATTCAGTAATAACATACCTCTCATCAACACGATCCCCGAAATCCTGAAATGTGAAATCTTGACTCTTAATCTGTGATTAGTCTAAATTAACTCTATTTCAAAAGCATGATTAATGACAATCAATCTTTTTAGGTTTTGTTCACGTTTCGGTTTCCGATTGAATGAAATGTTCTAATTTTTGAATTCAAAAGCACCAAAATGCGGCCACTTAAATAAAAAATAACTGGTGATATGTGACACTAATGCGTATCTTAGTAAATATCTACTGCATTTAATGTCTTGAATTCTTGTCAGCTGCGTCAGTCCCTTCATTGTTAAATGAATTAAAAGAGCGTTTGAAGGTCTGTGTTTCACAACATTTTTTGTTTCATACTATCAAGAGAAATACACATTCAACCGAGCTCATACATTCCTTTTCTGTGATAGGTTTTCTATCTAACTTAAATTCATGGCACCAAAAAAGCATCGAAGAAGAGTGAAGATACGCAGAAAGGAGATATCATATCCGACACTACACCACACGCTATCAACTCAATTAAAACTTGGACAAAAATCTCTGAATTCCTAGAATACGAATTCAATAATTCTCATACTGATTCCAAGAATCACTTTCAAGACATAGCAGAATCAGAGCTTCATAAGATCGCAGGGCGCCCTCAGCTTATGGCGTACAATGACATGATCAATTGGGCCCTGGAAAAGGTTGATATTCCGACGAGGAGCATCTTAAATGATCAAGGGGTCGTTGTCACCTCATTCAGGCCAGAACATATACAAGTAATGTATAATCTCTCACCAAATCCTAAATACACTTTTAGTGCTGAGTTTTTAGCTGAATTTCAAAGGAAAGAGTGTACTGAGGCAGACCGAACTTAACCTGATTTAATTAGAGAATGGTGGAGATGTCCACCAAATTTTAGGGCCGATACCCATGGGGTTTATGCCATGACATATTTGAACGAAGACATGGTCTATGTAGCCATTATGATGTGTAGACTTTTCGGGAAAAAGGATCCCTGCCATTGTCCTGTAGAATGGGTACCCTTTTTAGAAGAAGCTTTAGAAGGATACGCTTTCAACTGGAATAAGATTTTGTCTGATAACTTAGCACAAGAAGTTTCAAATTACAAAGTGGAAAAATCTAAAGGTCAACCAGTGGCCTTTTATATGTCAGCATACATTATGGATGCGATTTTCTTTGTGACTCCATTTCCCCTGATGAATTGGAGTTGGAACATAACTTTCCCCGAGCCCATTCATGAATATCATTCTGCACTTTGGGAAGAAAACGCTAAGGATGCATTTTACGAAATTTGTCATTTCGTAATAATTCCAATGCGTAAAATGTTTTATGGCTATGAACCCCCTTGCATTTCTGAGTCAATCTCAGAAAATATCAAAGCGATAGCCGACTGGTTTGTTGATGAAAACTTCTCTTATGTTAGGTTTTATGGATGCTCAATCCCCCCTCACGCACTTTCGAAATTCCTCCTGGATAGATTGGTATTGAGGGAGGTAGCACATCAAATAGTAAACGATGGTATTGGAATAGAGCTGAAAGAAACTCAAAAGAAATCCTGGCCAATCTTCCCTGTGTATGTCAGGAAATTTTCATTACTAAACCTCGACCATTCTAAAGTAGAAGTTGAAGCATTAGAAGAAATAAAACTGGTAGATAATGAGCACAGAAAGCATGACCCTTATCAATTAGTAAGCAGAGATTTGATGCATTGTAATTTGAAATCTTATGAGCATGAAACATCTATTTATGATGATATATTCATGGAGGTTAAAACCTATGAAGAAGTATTAAACAGGGTATAGGCCATGTCACCTGACTCACAGGTTGGTTTCATGTCATTCCAAAGTGATAGGCAAAGTGGTTTACCAAAGAGTTTGCAGGGTGAACACATGACCCCACCTCTAGAGTAGGAAGGGCCTCCCCCAGGCTTTGAAACAAATGTACAGGATAAAGAAAATACAAAAGGAAAAATGAAGGAGGGTGAAATGCCTTCACAAGAAACAGAAGTCCCCCAGACAAAAAAATTAGAGGCAGGGAAAGGAAAGGAGTTGGAAACACCTTCAGAAATCCCTGAGAGTTTTTCGAAAAAGGTAGGAGGAACATCATCAACAGAACTTGGAAGTCCCATTACTTCCTTGACTCCATTGCAGTATATGTGTGGAAATCTCCATGAGGGAGCTCTATACGTAAGTGATTTTGAGCCTATTTCTAGAGATGAGATTCCTCCTTCCAATTATTTTTTCAATAAGAAGAGAAAGGCTATCCTAAAATAGGAAATGCATCATAGAGGAGATATGATGATTAAAAATCACAAAATTATTATAGATGGACAAACACTTAAAGAAGGAGAATTTGCTATAGAGATAGTAGGCACAATGGGAGCCTTAGCATCGATGAATTTATACTTTGTGGGTAGTTTGACAACTATGTTGGAACAAAAAGACCAAATGATAGCTCAGCTACATGGTCAATTGAAATAGACCGAAAGGAATATCAGTTGGGGAATAAAAAAGGGTCTAGAACAAGCTAGATTAAATGATATTCAAGAGATTCAGACACTAAAAGCAAGCTTAGAGGAAGCGAATCAGAAAATACAGGTAACTCAGGCACAGGTCCTAAAGAAATAAGAAACAAATAAACAATTACAAGATAAGATTAGTTCCATTTCAAATCAAGTGGTAGAGCTTGAAATTTTCCAGGCCCAGGTATTGGGAATACATTTGAAGATAGAAGAGGAACAATAGAGAGTGTTTTTGAATCTAGAATTTATTTAGAATTACTTTCAGGAAACAAGTAAAGCTTTGGAGAACATTCTCCTAAAAGAAAGAGAAGTAAAAATAGCCAGGACGACTTTCCAAAAAGCAGTGGCCCTTTCAAAAAAGGAGGAGGTCGAAAAGATTAAAAAACTATCTGTTTCAGAGCAAGTTAAATGTTAAGAACCAAACATCAATATAGCATAGAAAAACCTTAGGAAAAGTACTCAACGCCTTGAAAAAGAGATAATTTCAG
>SNQJ01S0092452.1:8778-41169 GCA_010110895.2 Picea sitchensis
AGCATGGTCATCTGTAGTTTTCTCTATTTGTTTTTAATTTCTTCTAGTGTCAAAACTTAGGTTTCAAATTCATGCCTTAGAAATAAGTAGATCCATAAAGGTCTTTTCTATAAAATTTCATGAAAATACTTTCAAACAGCTAACACGTGTTGCAAGGTTGATGATTAGCTGGTGAAAGCGGCGAGTTTCAATGGTTAAGGAGTACTTTCCCACAGACAGCTAGCTGGTGAAAGCACGAAACACATGTTTTTCCTCCACGATTTCAGAAATAAAAAAGATGACACACTCAACACACGTCACATAATCATTATGAGGCACTGATGAAATCAAATGATGATGACGATTCTGTTATTCACGTCTAAATCGGATATCATAATAGATCATGTTCGTGAATGCATGCTTCAACAATGATGGCGTTGGAGATGACGAATTCACATTCATCATCACAGGTAAAGGAGTAGTACTACTCAGCCGATGACATCAAATCGACACTTCATATTTTGAACACGCATTGTTCACAGGCAATATGTTATGGTTTCATATTTGAATTGGCAACATCGAGAGTTTTCACCAACGCCAAACCTTGGCTCAATCAGGAAACTACCGTGACATTGTTTGCAAATTGTCTAAGGTTAGAGTTACAGATGGCAAGGAAACGAAGAGGTTTATTACTAAGGAAAGAATTACATATCCTGTCTTTTTTACAGTCACGTCCAGATGTGAAAAAACATTTCTCAGACGCAGGTTGCATGGGTTATGTTGAAAATTTAAAGAATGGTTACCACCAAACAACAGCTGAAGTGTTTGCTAAATCGTATGATGGAAAAAAATCCAGTGTGGGTTCTTTAGAAATGATAGTTGATGAAGCCGCCATTGCCACAAAAACTAGCTTACCTAGATCAGGCCAGAGCTGGTTTAAGACAACAACAACCAAGAATCTGAATTTCAGAGCATATCTTAAGGCAGAATTCAGAAATATCACCTGGAAGAAAAACATGCTAGTTTCTCATCTGGAGGACGAATGGAAAGACCTCTTCAAGGGCATTCAACTCTATATAACCTCAGAAGGAAGATATGATAAGCTGATGCTATATCATTTCAAGCTCTTAGATCATTTCACAGGGAAAACTCCCCTGAATTTACCTTTCTTCTTTCACAAAATCCTAACCAAAGTATGTAAAAAGATTAGGGATGAACCTCTAAGTATGAAAAACACTATTTGTCATTTCGGCCTAATCAAATTGATAATCCTAGAAGAACTAAGACAAAGAGGAAGGACTTGGCAACATTTTCTTTTTTGGGAAGGCTTTGAGACCCAAACTCATCCCATGAATGAGCAGAAGAAAGCTGGGAAAAAGAAATTAACTCCTCAGAGTAGCTCGAGGAGGAGGAGAGCTCTTCCAGGACCACTAGAGGATAGGATTTCTGGTATAAAGTCTCAAAGATCAAAGAAAAAATTAGATTTTGAAACCACTTCAGAGCAGCCTACAGTAAAGAAGACAAATATTCTTAATCTACCATACACAGACTCAGAAACAGAGCCAGAGCAAGAAGATGAAAGTCCAACCATTAAAAGCCCTGAACAATCCATGGAATTCGCACAAGACTGTGAGACCTTTACTCCCATTGATGAAGGTGAAACATCAAAGAGAAAAAAGTCAAAGAAATCACAAAAAATCAAGCAACTAAAGGAAGTGATTGCTCAACATGAAGTTTTGGAAAGGGAAATCAAGGCAAGATACAAATCTTTGTTTGACAATTTTGCAGAGACAAATGTAGCATTTGATAAGTTGGCTCGTGAGAGTGTCAAAGAAAAAAAGAGAAAGAATAAAATCACCAAGGACTATAACAGTTTATGGTGGTTAGCAAAATGCCTTAAGAGGAAAATTAAGAAATTGACGCAGACGCATAAGTCACATCCAGATCTACACGTACTAGCCCAGGTTTTTGTGAATATGAAGGGAGATAAATCAAAGACACACTAAGTTTTTGGTAAAACAACAGTTTTGGAGGTGGAAGTTTCCTTTTTGGCCAAGACAGAACTTTCACCAGCGTAAAGGGTAAATTTACAACTAGTTAACTGGTGAAAGATAGAACTTTCACCAACTAACCAACAGATCATAAGGCGAATTAGCTGGTGAAAGCACAAAAAGAAATTTTTGAAAGCTAAGCTGGAGAAATTCAATTTTCAAGTATTAAAAGGGGTTTGAGAGCATCAAAGGATTAACCACTTGATCAAGAAACACTCAGCATTAGAGATTCGTGGAGATTTTGAAGACCAAATGCTAAATTGGTCACCTAAAGTTTCGATTATGGTTAATTAAAGAAGTTCATCTACAGAAGACAGGTGCCTTTACCTTTCCATGACACAACAGAGTCCTGAAGCTGATGAAGTACAGAATTCAAAGACTGATATAGAAGACAACTCAAGTTCTAGGAACTAGTCTTTGTTTATCGATTGCATTAGTTAGTTTTATTTTCTATTTTTAGATACAGATCCAAGTTTTCAGGATCTTAAAAACTGATTGTAAAAGGCTATAAATGCCTATCTTTTCTAAGAGATAAGGGTTCAAACTGGGAATACATTTTGGCTACTGTATAGACTCTTATTGGATAATAGAAATTACAGTCTCCTTTTGCTTTCAATATCAGAAATGTTCATGCATCTTGTTTCTGTACTTTATTTCAGTTTATCTTACTTTTAAAGACTGTCATCTCTTTATTAAGCTCATATACTCGAAGTGAATGATTTCTTACTACCTTGCATTAATCCCTACACCTAGTTGTATTTGGCAATCAAGATTAGTATTCTTCATCCTCTCCTTTAAGAAATATTTGGTCTGATTATTATTTTCTAAAAGCACTGTTTCATTTGAATGTATGATGAGTTGTCTATTACATTAAGCATTGAGTGATCCTATTGTTCCAAGAATATCTACACATTATATTCTTAAGTTACTAAGCATTCTTAGCTGACAACCCTAAGAAGTTTCTTGGAGTGATAACAAATTGGCGCCATTGCCAGGGAAAACAAAATTTAAGCTCTGTTTTCCTCGGATACGACACAGAGATGATCTTTGATGATAGACAAAGATTAGAAATTTTATTGGTCGTAATTATCTATCTGTAGACTCCACAAGTTTATCCTGGATCCTAAGAGGATTAGTACTAGGGCGAATCCACAAGAATCACCTGTCACACCAGTGCCCAATCCAAAACTAATTCTCAGAAGAGGAAAGATAATTCGGGGTCAAGCTTCAAATTTAGATACAAAAGGTAATCCTCTCTTTAGTTCTGGAAAATCTACTACAAAAAAATTTGAATTGTTTTCCAAGAGTGCTGATGAAAAAACAATTGTAACTATTGTAGAAGAACAAAGTCCTTTTTATCAACAGGAAAATAGCAATGATGTTGAATTGACAAATTCAAAATTGGTTGAAAAAGTTTTTAAGACTTTAGAAAGAAATCATAGTTCTTCCTCTCTTGAGTCTTTCCATTCACAGTAGAAAGAAGATCATTTAAACATCTATACTAGCCTCCTTGTTGTTGAACATCTTCTTCAGGAGTTGTCTGCTAAAGGTGAAGAAAACTTAGTTGAACAGCTTGCAAATTTTTACAGAGCCTCATATCAGACCTCCTTCCCATTAGAAGATTCACCTTTGACTGAAAAACAAATATGTCAACTTAGATTCACATTTGACTGAAAAACAAAAGGCTGATTATGGTGAATTGCTAAAAGAGTTTGCTGACATCTTTTCTTGGCAATATGATGACTTGAATACTTTCGACACAGAGGTAATTCAGCACAAGATCCCCTTGAACAAAGATACCAAACCATTTAGGAAGAAAATTAGATCCTTTAATCCTTTGTTGCTGCCTACAATGGAAAGGGAAATCAAGAAACTATTGGATGCCTACATTATCATACCTCTCAGATATTCAGAATGGATTGCAAATCTTGTGCTGGTCAGAAAGAATAATGGAGAGATCAGACTCTGCATGGATTTCACAAATTTGAATAAGTCCTCTAGGAAGGACAATTACCCACTGCCCAAAATGGAACATATTTTGCAGAAGGTGTCAGGATCAAAGGTGATGTCTTTTATTGATGGGTTTTCCAGATACAACCATATCATTGTCCATCTAGATGATAGAGAAAAGACTACCTTTACTACTCCATGGGGTACGTTTATGTACGAAAATATGCCTTTCGGATTGATGAATGCAGGAGCGACATTCCAAAGGGCGATGGACAATGCTTTCGTTGGGGAGAAAGACAAATTTGTCCTGATATATCTTGACGATATCACTGTTTTTTCGAGCAGCCATGAACATCATTTGCAGCACTTAAAAAAGACATTCCTAAAATGTCAAAGGTATGGCATTTCTCTTAATCCAAAAAAATCAAATTTTTCACTTAAGGAAGGGAAATTACTTGGACATATTGTTTTAGCTGATGGGGTGAAGATCGACCTAAAAAGAGTAGAAGCAATTAAGAATTTTTCTCTTCCTAGATCAAAGAAGGACATTCGGTCTTTCCTTGGGACTATAAACTTTATCAGGAGGTTTATAGCAAACTTTGCAGAACTCACAAAGCATATCACTTCTATGTTAAGAAAGAACTCTAAAGTAAAATGGACTGAAGAAGCCAAACACTCATTCAATGCTATCAAGGAAGCCATTATGACAGCCCCTGTTTTAATTAGCCCCGACTTCGCCAAGGAATTTTATATCTTTTCATTTTCTTCAAAAGATACAATTGCAGCAGTACTCTTGTAGAGAAATGACGATGATCAGGAGCAGCCAATTGCCTTCTTCAGTAAAGTCTTGAGGGATGCAGAGGTGAATTATGAATTATTGGAGAAACAAGCATATGCACTCATCAAGTCATTAAAATCTTTCAGAGTTTACATCCTTCAAGCCAAGGTAATAGCTTACGTACCTTCCAGTTCAGTTAAAGACGTGCTTATACAACCCGACATAGATGGGAAAAGGAGTAAATGGATAGCAAAGTTAATTGAATTTGATGTTGAAATTAAACCGACAAAACTTGTGAAAGGTCAAGGTCTTGCCAAACTTCTTGCAGAAGAAAATTGTAAACTGCTTGAAATAAATTTGGTAAGTGTAATTGCAGATAATGTTCAGTCTTCAGAGGATAAAGGAAGTGAGGAAATGCAGGTCTCAGCTCACCTAGCTAATTGCAAATGGTACAGCCACATTATTCATTTTCTGCAAACTTTATCAGTCCCTTCAGATTTGACAAAAACACAAGGAAGGGCTTTAAAGCTCAAAGCCATGAATTTCTGCATCAATAGCAACTTATTGTTCTGGAAAAATCCAATAGGTTTATTATTGAGGTGCATAAACCAAGAGGAAGCAGCTAAGGTCATGACTGAGTTCCATAATAGTGAATGTGAAGGACATCACTATTGGAAGACTACCGCACATAAAATCTTAAGATCTGGTTATTATTGGCCATCCTTATTTTCAGATGTGTGTGAGTTTGTGAGAACATGTGACAAGTGCCAAAGATTTGAAGGAAAACAACAATTGAAATATCTTCCCCTTAGACCTATAGTGGTCACAAGTCCCTTCCAGCAATGGGGTCTGGAATTCATAGGTGAGATTCACCCGCCTTCTATTCCTACCAGGACTTCCAATCATATTGTCATCATTAATTTTCTGTAAGAAAACATATTCGCCAGATTTGGTTTCCCTAAGAGAATAGTCATTGATAACATTGTTTCATTCAAAGATAAACACTTGGTAAAACTATGTGAAGAGTTGGGAGTTCAGCTAGTACATTCCACTTCTTACTATCCACAAGGAAATGGATTAGTTGAGTCATCGAATAAGAGTTTAGTCAGAATTATAAAGAAGTTGCTTGAACAAAATACCAGAGACTGGGATTCCAAGCTAAAATTTTCTTTGTGGGCTGATAGGGTTACAAATAAAAAGTCAATTGGTACATCCCCCTTCAAGTTGGTATATGGTACTGAAGCCATATTTCTTGTTCAACTTGCACTACCAGTTGCAAAGTTTCTACAAGAAACTGACTCTGAACCAAGTGATTTAACTCGAAGAATCCATAATGTGGTAGAGTTGCAGCAAGATAGAGAGCAGCTTCTGGAAAAGACAGAATTACACCAAGAAATGATGAAGGAGATTTAGGACAAGAAAGTCAAAAAAAATATTTTCAAAATAGGGGAACTGGTCTTAAAATGGGATGCATCAAGGCAAGATAAGGGGAAACACGGAAAATTTGATGCTCTCTGGGCAAGTCCTTTCATCATAACAACAGTTCAACAGAACAATACCTTTGTTCTCCAAAATCTTGCAGGCGAGGAAGTAGCAGGTGGCCCTTTCAACGGGCGTTTTCTAAAGACCTATTTTTCATAAGGATTTTCTTAAAGCCCTGTTTTACTTGTACCTATTATTTTCAGTTATGTTTTCTTTGTTTTTATCACTTTAATAACTCCATGCCCAATGGTACTGAGCAAAACAATTTTTCAAATTTTCAAATTGTAATAAAGGCTACTGAGTCTAACTAGGTTCTTGGTGACCTCACAGGGAGGTATCCATCCCAGTTGGGGCCAAATGTTAGCTCCCAAAATGAATCATTCACTATGGTTTCATTTTGTAGGTGATAGCATGGTCATCTGTAGTTTTCTCTATTTGTTTTTAATTTCTTCTAGTGTCAAAACTTAGGTTTCAAATTCATGCCTTAGAAATAAGTAGATCCATAAAGGTCTTTTCTATAAAATTTCATGAAAATACTTTCAAGTGCTATCGTGTTGCAAAAGGTTGATGATTAGTTGGTGTGACTGAGTTTCAACTTGATTAAGGACTACTGCATTAGCGATGGTGGTGAAAGCATGAAACATGTGTTTTTTCCTCCACGATTTCAGAAATAAAAAAGATGACATGATCGACACACGTCACATAATCATTATGAGGCACTGATGAAAGCAAATGATGATGAGGATTCTATTATGCACGTCTAAATCGGATATCATAGCGGATCATGTTTGTGAATGCATGCTTCAACAATGATAACATTGGAGATGACAAATTCACATTCATCATCCGCGAGTAAAGGAGCGGTACTACTCAGCTGGCGACATCAATTCGACACTTCATATTTTGAACACGCATTGTTCACAAGAAATATGTTATGGTATCATATTTGAATTGGCAACACCAATAGTTTTCACCAGCGCCAAACCTTGGCTCAATCAACAAAATAAAGTGACTTTGTTTGCAATATTGTCTGGGATTCGAGTTACATATGGCAAGGAAACAAAGTTATTTTCTTCTGAGGAAAGAATTGGATAGATTCTCATTCTTACAGTCGCATCCAGACGTGCAAAAGCATTTCTCAGACACAGGATGCATGGGTTATGTTGAAAAGTTAAATTGTTTCCTGGCAACTAAAAGCATTTGCTAAATTGTATGATGGAAACAAAGCTAGTGTGTGTTCTTTAGAAATGATAGTTGATGAAACCACCATTTCCACAACAACGACTTACCTAGATAGGGTCCGGTGGTTTTGAACCAACAACAACCAATAATTTGAATTTCAGAGCATACCTTAAGGAAGAGTTTAGAGATATCACCTGGAAGAAAAACATGCCAATTTATCATCTGGAAGATGAATGGTAGGACTTGTTCAAGGGAATCCAAATCTATATAACCTTAGAAGGCAGGTATGATAAGTTGATGCTATATCATTTTAATCTCTTAGATCATTTCACGGGGAAAACTCTCCTAAATTTACATTTCTTCTTTCGCAAAGCCTAACCAAAGTATGTAAAAATATTAGGGTTGAAACTCTAAGTATGAAAAACACTCTTTGTCATTTCGGCGTAATCAAATTGATATTCTAGAAGAACTAAGACAAAGAGGAGGACTTGGCAACATTTTCTTTTGGGAAGGTTTGAGACCATCCAGCCGAATGAGCAGAAGAAAGCTTGGAAAAAGCAATTAACTCCTCGAGGAGAAATTTCGAGGGAGGAGGAGAGCTCTTCTAGGACCACTAGAGGATAGGATTTCCGGTATAAAGTCTCAAAGATCAAAGAAAAATTAGATTTTGAAACCACTTCAAAGAAACCTATAGTAAAGAAGACAAATATTCTTAATCTACCATACACAAACTCAGAAACAAAGCCAAAATAGGAATATGAAAGTCTAGTCATTAAAAAATCCAGAGCACTCCATGGAAATTGCAAAGGATTATGAAGCTTTTACTCCCATAGATGAAGGTGAAACATCAAAGAAAAAATTCAAAGAAATCACAAAATATTAAGGAGATGAAAGAGGTAATAACATAGCGGGAGGTTTTGGAATCTTTATCAGAGAATTTTTCAAATACAAATGTAGCTTTTGAGAAGTTGGTTCGTGAGAGTGTCAAATACAAAGAAGAAGAAAATCACCAAAGGACTATAACAGTTTATGGTGTTTAGCAAAATTCCTTAAGAGGAAAATTAAGAAATTGAAGAAGCATACAAGTAGCATTGGAATCTACAGTGCGAAGCCTAGGTTATTTGTGAATATGCGAGGAGATAAATCAAAGAAACACTAATTTTTTGATTAAAAAACAGTTTTGGAGGTGGAAGTTCCTTTTGGCCAAGACAGAACTTCCTGTATGAATTAAATTTACAACCGGTTAGCTGGTGAAATTTCACCCGACTAACGTGTGGATCATAAGGTGAATTAGGCTGGTGAAAGCCACAAAGAGATTTTGGCTAAGTAGAACAGAATTGAAATTTCAAATTATTAAAGGGTTTGAGAGCATCAGGATTAACAACTTGGTCAAGAAGTACTCTGCATCAGAGATTCGTGGAGTTTTTGAAAACCAAATGCTAAATTGGTCTTTAAAGTTTAGATTATGGTTAATTAAAGGAGTCCATCTACAGAAGACAGGTGCCTTTACTTTTTCCATGACACAACAGAGTCCTAAGGCTGATCGAGTATAGATGTCAAAGATTGATATAGAAGATAGTTTGAGTTCTAGGAACTAGTCTTTGTTTATCGATTGCATTAGTTAGTTTTATTTTCTGTTTTTAGATACAGATCCAAGTTTTAGGATCTTAAAAAACTGACTGTAAAAGGCTATAAATGCATAACTTTTACAAAGAATAAGGAGTTCAATGCAGGGAATACATTTCTTGTATAGACTCTTATTGGATAGCCCTTCAGAATTCTGGTCTCCTTTTTCTTTTAATATGAAATGAACATCTTGTTTATGTACTTTATTTCCGTTTGTTTTATCTTTTAGGAACTTTCACTTAATCTCTACAGTAGCTCATAGACTTGAAGTGAGGGATTTCTTACTACCTTGCATTTAAGCCCTACACTTGCAAGTTGTATTTGGCAATAAAGATTAGTATTCTTCATCCTGCCTTTAAAAATATTCTGGTCTAATTATTGTTTTCCTGCTTATTCATTTTGAATGTATGATGAGTTATTATTACATTAATCATTTGGTGATCAATTGTCCAAAGCATATCTACACATTATATTCTTAAGTTTCCAAGCATCTTTAGCCTACATCCCTAAAGAGTTTCTTGGAGTGAAAACAAATTCCCTCTCATTGTCTGAACTTCAAATTATTCCTGCCGCAGTAGGTATTGGGATTTTGTTGGTTCTTCAATCCTTGATTAGATATGAAGCTGGATGGAAAGGATCACGAGCATCATGGTGGAGATTTAATACAAATGACATGTCATCAGTTAAATTCGGAGGATATGATAGATTATTAGAAAATTTAGAGATGAATCACCATTGATTAGAGCGGTTTTGGACTGCTACGCAATTGATCGAAATCATAAATTTTAAAAACATCTAGAAATTCATCTACAAATTGGAACCAATAAAAAATGTGACATGTTGGAAAGGGTTCAAACCAATGTTGTCGACCTCTAAAAGTGAAACAGTGTGTAGAAACTCTTAAATCAAATGTCATGTTTGATGCATTGGCATCAAAACTTGTTAAGGTGGTCTTTAGGATGTATTGCCTCCACCATCAAGGTGAGTTTGGACAAGTGAGGGAAGTCTGGTTAGAGACATTGGAGTGATGAAGTGGAAAGCATGTTCCAACACAATGATTTAGGGGAGCCATGGGGGAAGTGAATACATTTAAAATAAAGTCTCCTACAAGGCCGTCTTGGTCAGACCCTCCTTCTAAGCCATTTGTTGGCCGGGCAAAGGTGACGGCTAGATCAACTGGAAAAGTGAATCCGGTCAGGGGTTGTCTAATTAACCCAAACCATTTGGATTGATCCACTCTATTGGGTTTAATAACTCAGATTGGCCAATCTAGAATCTAAAAAGAAACAAATAAATAAATAAAAAGAAACAAAATAACTCACTAATTACTAATTACTAATATATATATATATATATATATAATACAAATTGTTTAAACGATATTTATATGCTAGGTCTATTTTATCTAATTTATATATACAAAATGCTCTCTGATTGTGATTTTTAATATGAACTCATAAAAATCAAATGTAGAAATGGTTCTTTTGATGAAAATAAATAAAGAAAGAAAGGTACTATTTCTTTATATGTTTCGAAAATACGTATGCACCTCTAAGATCAAATGTCAAACTACTATTTAAAGCGGAAAATGTAGGCAATTGAGAATTATACTACATATAAAATTTCTATAATAAATATGAGAATAAAGACAGACTAACCTATTAATCATTTGAGGAGTATGCGTCCAACTGTTTGTTTAAATCGTGCATCAGTCCATCCAGGAGATAAATCTTTTGTGCATCTTCACATTGTTTGGAATAAGCGTAAGCTGTACATTGGTAGTGCGTTTAATTGATAAATGATAGGAGACTATAAAAGTATCTTTGATACCATAGGCGCAAGTGATAATGCATAAGGTCAAATCCAATGATTCTGATGCATTTAATCAATCGGCGATGTTTGGTAAACATCATAATATAGTCGAATGATCATTCAACTGTTTTCATAATAAAAGCGGAAGCATAAAATGATGGCTGTGAGAGAAAACATCTTGACAACAAAATAGTCTGCGAGAAGTGAAAGCTATCTGCAGTCATTCAATTAACAAGATAAACAAATTATAGACAATAACAACATTCACAGATGGATACAGGCATAAAGTAAATATTTTTATGTCCAAGTTCGAGTATAAGTTGTTCACAACTAGATCCAAGCAAAGATGTTCTTAGTTACAAAATAATGGGTTTATAAAGGCCTCAAAAAAAGATAATTGTTTCCCTTGTAGTGGGATATTGATTACAAAAATAAAGGGGGATACAACCACCCGGATCATACTAAATCCTCTAAAGAAACTAACAAAAGTTCATTTCTATTCATACAAATGCATCAAAGATATATTTGGCAGGTCAAGGGTGCATCAGATCAATTAATAATCATGAACTCTTAAATACCACGAAGAAAAAGGAAAAATAGAAGTATTAGATACATATTCAACCATTAATTTGAAAATTTTGAATTAACATAACTAGCTACAAAATCTTGATTCTATAGCTAGTTATTTTAATAAGAAATTCAATTTATTGTAAGAACAAAGCAATCTAGCTTTAACAAATAATCCTATTTTAAGATAAAGAATCATACCTCCAACTATGAGATCAAATCATATTAGACAACCTTGGAATTTACAATGGTTGTTGTAGCCTCAACATTTTTAAATACTACATTTGCATGTCTTCCTTCACGTTTTCTTTTCCTTGAATAGGGCGACCTATGGTTTTCGCCGTTAAGACATGATACGATGGTGAAGCCTTAACCTATGAAGCTGTGGGATAGGGATATCGATTAATATCTATCAATCAGGATACTCTGAACTTCACGCCATTGTCTGGCCGGTTGCATGGGAACAAACATGATTGTTGTTGGTCACTATAATTGCTTAATTAATTTTAAACAACCAAGTGAAACATAAATTATCAACCAGTCTTTTGTTTCCAAAGGTATACGCACTATATATACTCAATTCAAAGAACTTAGTGTTGTAGTAAGAAATCTATACTAATAATACTTGCTCAATGGTGAAGCTAAGATTAAATCACAGAAAAAGTAACCTCCCTATTGCAATCTTTAGAAGTTCAATCTAAGAATCTGGATTACGGTAATACTTGCTTGGGGAAGGACAATTAGTCGGGAAGAGCGGGACCCTTACTCTGAAACAAAGACTCAGTATTAACACTCTTTTCCTTGCGTCAAACTGTGCGACAATTAACTCTATCTAACTTGAGGAGGCAAACGCCGGTTCCGCTACGTTTATGGGAACCATGACCTTACCTGTGAGGTTGAAGTCTACAAAGAAAAGGGCAGTCTGATTCCTTCCTTTACGAAGCGGGGATCTCTAACCTAGTTGGCTAACACCAAGAAGGAAAGTTACACAGTGAAACGGGATGTTTTGGCTCTCTCAGGTTAAGTGGGAACCCTTAATCAAATCTCACGGCAAACACACTTGCGAGGTAAATGAAACCTACAGAAGGCAGGGTGTTGTATTGCTAAATGCGGCGGGGACACTTTAACCAGAGTCTGCGGCTAGCACCTTGCGGGGTAAATGAAACCTCCTACGAGAGAATAAGATATTTTGTCCTTTAAATGCATTTGGGGACACTTTAAGCCAAATCTGCAGCTAACCTAGTGCGAGGGGGATAAAGAGTCCTGAGAAGACAAGGTATTATTAAGCCCCTTTGTCTGGCGGAACACTGGCAATCTCGGCTAGCCTAGTGCGGCGGGGGTGAGAGTCTCTGAGACAAGATGTGGTTCCTTTCTGTCTGATCATGAACACTTTAACCAAATCTATGCTAGTATACTTGCAGCAATAAAAAAAATCTACAGAGGGTATGATGTCCCGATCCCTTTCTATTTGAGTAGAGACCTTTGACCAATTCTCTGCTAATCTCACAAAAATCATCACACAAGCACAATGATAAAAGGATTATAAATTTCATTGAGTCGGTAGTGTTTTAAATAGCCGAAATCCATTAAAAGCGATTGATGTTTAGATAGTAATGAGTTAAACAAAACATAAACAAAAGTAAAACAAACACACTTCTAACTATTAGGTGAATCTTGTGGAAGGTGGGCCCTCCCTTCTCCACAAGATTCACCTGACTCCAACTTCACAGGAGGATACTCAGAAATCTTATATTCATCATTAGAGAATATCCCATTCCCTAGAGGTGGAAGTCTAGAATCGTCCCCTTTCTCTCAAGTTCTTCAATACATCAAAACACATCCTTCAAATGGTGATTTCCAATTTAAAGGAAATACCTTCGACTCTAATCATCTAAAAGCGTGTCCCAGATCCTACACTAAATGGATCTTCTTTCTAAATCAACATAGGATGTCCTATTCTCCCGCAACAGAATGCTATTATAGGGTGAGCAGGTAATTGTTGTTCTGTTTGGTGTACTTGACTCCTTTCATCAACTAACTGCTGTTGTTGTGTATGCCAATTCCTGGGCTTTATTCCGACCATTGAATTGCCTTTCAGTAATGAAGCCTTGACGGTTAGGTGTTTTATTCGTGTGGTCTCCCTCACGTGTTTGTCGTACTTGAGGCTGAGTGATAGCTCTAGTGTTCGACATGCATTTACTGGCGAGTGGCGGCTTCGTGTTTGTTTATCTGCATCCCTCGAACTATGTAGCAGCTTCGTGTTTTGACATATGCGACCTTAGGCATTAGCGACTTAGTGTTTCGGCATCGGTTCAGCAGCGACCTACGGGCAGTTACGTGTTTGACGTGGCAGCAGATACTATTCTTCAAATATGGACACTTATCCACTTCTAACCAATGGTTAAGTCTACGAAATTGATGTAAAATATCATGCAAAACAAGTTAAACATATTGTGATGAGAAAGGGCGTTGTATACCTTGGAGATGTCGGATGAAATGATAGTATAAGTCTAATCACGAGGTGATCCGGTATAATAATGGCAAAAGTATGGGCAAAAGGTACAATATGTGGTCCTAACATCCCCCGACTCAAGGTGTTACATGTCCCTCGAGACAACTTACTGCAATCGGTCACGGATACCTACTACGATCATGTAAGCTACTCCGAGCTATAGCGTAGGAGTGCTATGCGACCGACGTTGAACCCTTGCACTTCCTGCATTCTTTGCCACGCTGCCCTTTCTGCCTTTTTAGGAAGTTTGTAACTGATTTGATATTTTCTATAGGCAACCAGAGAATGGGAAAATGGAACGGGTACCCAATCCAATTTTCAACACAATGCCATACATTGGATATAGCTGGGTACCCTAGAAATTGTTGTCTAAGTTGGCAGGGCCAAAAGGATTTTATTGTTGCCTTCTTTACCGTGGATTCTTTGCCGAGCAGGTTATTAGCACAGAAATGGGAATGCAATATAACACTAATGATGTGTTCACAATCTTGAATCACTTCTAATTGCAGCTTCTGAACGTGTTCAGTCACCACATTTTCTTTGGAATGCATATCTTGTGAGATAGATAGCAGCTGCCCTTGGGGTTCCACAGTGCGATCGGAGGCGATTATCTTCATTGTTCTTGGCCATTTGAAGTCCTGCCAAGTGGTTGATTGAGGAGAAAGAGGAAGTAAATGCTTTCAGTTGAACATCCCCAACAAGAGAATTTATGTTCAGTGACTTGTTCACGGAATAACCTCATTATGGAAATATGCTTGGTCTTGATCTCTAGTGGAAGCTGACTACAAAGTTTGAATAAAATCTATTGAAATGACTTCATGGGGCTTTTCCTTCTATAATAGACTTAGTCTGAAACCACATGAGTCTTTCCATGAGAATAAAGAATAGTTACAATTTGGTTTCCTTGTGGCCATTAGTTGTTGCATCGTATCAAAGATCTTGACCATTCTACCTTTTTAATTCTCTGTTCTTCTTCTTGACTTCTCAAATTTCACAATGTCGGGGTCCAAATGCGATCTAATTGAAGTGTGATTCCTCGGGTTTACTTTGTGTACCTGGTGTTGACTTGTATTTTAGCATACTCCTTCTTCCACTTTGTATTTCTGTATGTTAGATCCCCACTTGGAATTTGAAGTCGAGTTTGTCACGAAGTGGGTGGGACCGAGGGGGGGTTTGAGTGGATTGTTCCCCGGTAGTGGAGAATTGCTTGGCCAGGAGGTGTGAGAGGAAAGCAGTCCATGGGCATTGTTTGCCACCCACGACCTTATTGACCCGCAGGTAGAAGCTTCTTTCTTGATCACGGAGGGGCTTCTTTGGTTCTTGTGTTGTGAGGTTTGACTTCAAGGAAGGAGTGGAGACATTCCTGATGCTGGAGCTTTGAACTATCTGCCACCATGCTGGTATCACAAATATTTCCCTTGCCCGACTGACATATATTCCTTGCATATGCTTTACGTAGTTTGTTTTACCCGGGGAGTTGTTGTTAGATTACAATGCGTCTAGGGATTATTTCTTTTCATATCATGCCACCACGACTAATTCTTGTTGATATGCTTCCGATTGAGACTTCAAAGCTTCATTTTCTTTTCAAGACATGACCATTGTTAGTTTGGTTAGAGATGGCCGGTTCTGTATTATTTAGGTCATGTCTCAAGCCCAGTTCTTGTGGAGCAGCTACGGGGAATAACCCGATACGTGTTTCAGCCTCCTGGTGTAGGAGAGTAGTGTTTCAGCACCCTCAACCTATGATTCCTGAATCTCAATGTCCATATCGGTGGGTGGTTCTTGTGTTTTGACCTTTAGCGAATGGGTGGCTGTTTTTTCAACCATGTTGCTTGATGAAGGTGGTGTTACAGAGCATCCACATGTTCCAATTTCCCTCACTTTCAAATCGGTGGTTGGAACCTTTGTGTTTGATACTGGATGTTGTGTTTCAACCTCTGGGGTCTCAATTTCCTGCTTTCCAATGCAATACCGAGGGGATGGTTCTTATTATTGTGCATTGGATGGGTATTTGTTGTGATTGCAACTACTTAAAAACAAATGATGTTTGGGCTTCTAATTCCTGCAACTCAATTTCAATGTCGTGGCTGGTTCTTGTGTTTTCAGCCGTGGTTGTTTCTGAGTTTGACCATGGTACAGTTCTTTGTTCGATAGCGAGTAGATGCTTGGTTCTTGTGTTCGGCTACCACAGTGTAGGGGCAGGATGTGTTCTACGGTTTAAAAGTCTGGTTCTTGTTCACCGGCCCATGGTTAGAATAGGCAAAGATCCGGGGTTGGGGAGGCCGATGGTTCTACGGGGTTTGGTCTTGTAGGTGGGGGATCTAAATTGGTGGTCATCGGGGGTGTGGCCTCATTGAGGCTCATTCACCCTGATAAAAAGGATTGGAAGAGGCGTCTGTTGGCATGGATTTTACTACAGTGATTCTCTGAATGATAGAGGCGGGAATATTCCCTACGGTTCGAGTCATCAGGATAGAAGGGTGAAAGTGGAAGACTCAGATGCGGTATCACGAGGATTCGATTATAGTGGGGGTAGTTGAATTAGATGTGGCCCGGTATTAAGTGTGTTATTCGAGTTGCAGGGGTTTCTTTGTTCTTTGCTTTCGTCGAATTCGGGGACTTATTTAGTGCGGGGAGTTTATGGTGGATAATTTTTCTTTGATTTCAAAACCCCGGTGATGAGTAATTGAACCCGGTGATTGGTGGGTAAGGTAATGAGGAGGTTGGATCCTTTGCCCTTAGGCATTAATGTACCCATGTTCTTTAAGCGACCCGATAAAAGAGGTATGGAATATTGACGTCCATTGTAATGTAGGAGTGAGAAAGAAAAAGGAAGTTGTGTTGATAGAATACCTGATAGCAAACTTCGCAGGTCAGTTAGTGCTTGATGAATCGGGCGATCTTCGACCACGGGGGTGGTAGTGAAATAAGTTGAACCCCTCTGCCTTTTAGTATAATTCGTTCCCCAGCCTGGAAGAAACTCTGTTGGACATCCCCGATTATATGCTTTCAGCTGAATTTTCGAGTGCCATAAATGGGGAGGCTTGAGACCTCTTATATGTCTTCTTCTGTCACAGATATTTGGATTCCTGCGACGACAGAATGATTCTATTGGAGATTTCGGGCGAACTGTATTACTTGTGGTTCATTGTATCCTTAGCGCCGAGTAATGGAGCCAACCTGCTTGTTCGAAAATTTGATATGTTGCTGGATAATGTTCAAGAAATGCTGTGGTGGCCGGGTTCTTTGTGGACGACAAGTCCTCCCATGGCTATTAGTTTGGTGGGATCTGACTTGAGAGTTAGATGTATCGGCTCCGACGGGGTAAAGTTTTTAGGGTTATATGTAGGAATAGTGGTTATATGCACAAAAGATGATGGAGTGGAGATGGCGGCGGTAAATCGGAGGACATGATGGTATTAATGAGAAAAGATTTTAAGCAATCAACCATTTAAGTCCCATTAGTAATAATGGGACTTAAATGGTTGATGGCTTAAAATCTTTTTCTCATTAACTACAGTCTAATTGGATTACATTGGCTACATACATCGCCTTACCATTTGATTCGTCTGTCAACAATATATCGTCTTTGATGTGATGTTAATGAATCACAATGGCTGGCTGACTTTGGATTATAATATGAGGAGCTGTTGTTCAAATATTTGAAACGCATAAAACGTGGAGAGGGATGGTGGCCCGGTGTTTAAGCAAAGAGCAGGTAATTCGCGTAGATGAAGAAGCTGGCGATGCAATTGGTGTTTGATGTCGAGAAAATCAAAATTATTGAGCGGTGGTGTTTGACATCAAGGAAGTGGAACATCTTGAAACAGTGGTGTTTCGGTACATTAAAAGTGAAAGCGTGTTGAAACGATTAATTGTTTCTACATTATGAAAAAAAATGATGAAGGTTTGCTGACAATGGTGTTCGCGACCGCAGCGGGAAAAAGTCGAAACAATTGTTGGATGGGATTGTTTTACGTCCGGCGATGGAGAATTGAGAAAAATGAGGGGTTCTTGATAAGGTGTTTTCAACAGCAGAGAAGATCGTCCGAAACAAGTCTTTGGGCGGAGTTGTTTGAAGCAATGGAAATAGGTGAGAAATGGTGGAATCGCGAAGAAGAAATGAAAAGCGGCGAATAGTGGTGTTTAGGCAAAGGTTGTTATTATGATTGTTTCAGCAGCGGGAGGAAAAATGAAAGGTTACTGGTGTTTCAACAACGGGAGGAAAAAATGAAAGGTTACTGGTGTTTACGGCCAGCGGAAAGTTGTTGCTAATGTTGTTGTGGGAGGAAAATGAAAGGTTGCTTGTGTTTACGACGGAGGGAAAAATGAAAGGTTCTTTGGTATTTCGATAGCGGGGAAAAGAGATTACCACTAATGGTGTTTCGGCAATGGAGGAAAAAGCAAGAAACAAGTGTTAAGGCGGGGATTGTTTGAGGAGTAAGGATGATAAGAGGTGGCCGGTAAGAATAATGTTTGGAAATGGGAAGAAATGAAAATTGCTGAACAATGGTGTTTGTCGGGGAAAAAAAAAAGTCCTGCCGATTCTTGGTGTTTCAGCCTTGTGAAAATCAGGTGCTGCACATCGGTGTTTTTGACATCGATGAAAATTCAGCCAGTCTTTTGGTGTTTCGGTATCGTGAAAGCTTGTCTCTTTGAAAAAATCGGCCTCTCATGTGCTTTGATCCTACAAAAATGTTGTGGGGCGATATTTCTTGGGAATTATTAAATAAATCTAAATCTAATCAGCACTAAAGGAATCTTAAAAATTAATTATTATAGGGTGAAAACCCCCCTCAATAAAAAAGTGAAGCGTCATATACATGTGGCCTTAAAAATCTTCTTTGGAAATAGGTTTCTGATACAGGCGGAGACTATGACCATTTACAAGTAACGGTTTTTTTGGAGTCATCGATTGTGAGGATTCTTACTGTTCCATTAGGGAATATTGTGTCTACTTTGTAAGGTCCAATCCATCTTGTATGGTCCAAGCCATCTTGTACGCATTTTCCTTTGAAATTCTTTGAACCAAGAGTCTTACAGTAGGTCCCAATTACCTTTTTTGGAACTCCTTGTTCTTGATATTTTTGTCATGCCGTGGTGATCTCACGTTGTTGAATTACAGGTTGTTTGTTGAATGGCATCTAGTCTTTTCCTCTAGTTCATTAGGCACAACACCCAGCACATTTTGTTTGTTCATCAGTTAGATCAAAGGTTGGAATCTAAAGCAATCCTTAAGGTTTTAATTTCAAATCCCACAGGAAAATTGACACTCTTTCGTAGACGGGTTCATAGGAGAAAACCACGTAGTATTTCTCCGGTAGTTTGTGAGCCCATAATGCTTCAAAGTCACATTGGACCAATCCTTTCTACTTTCCTTCCTTTGTTTTGTGAGAATGGCTTCTATAACTGTTTGTGCTTTCCACCTATCCATTGGCTTGAGGGGGGTATGCTGTAGTCATTCTCGGTTGAATATGATATTCGAAGGGTGGCTTTGAACCTTAAGTGAAAGGAGGTCCTCCATCGTAACTAATTCTCTTGGTGCCAAATGCAATTGAAGATGTATGTGAATAAGAATTTTATAGCTGCTTCTTCAGTTGCTGGGTAAGGTGTGGCTTCCACCCATTTAGTCATATAGTGCAATGGAGACCCGATTGTCGCCAAACTTTTGATTGGATGGAGGGTTGATGGGCCCTAGAGTCTGGGGTATCTTTCAAATAGTTCAAGTACTACACGGGGTTTAATGGCATTTCATCTCTATGATTAGGTTGGCCCTATTCTTTTGGCATTTACATCCGCGAGACCTTGACATATTTCTTTGCATCTTTGAATATTGAAGGTCAATAGTACCCCATCCTTAAAATTTTGTGTGTTGTTCTTTTGTATGCAAAATGCCCTCCATAGAGACCATCATGACAAACCTTCAATATATCATACACCTCATCTTCCTCGAACCACCTTGGTTCTTGATGGTCAGGTATGGAAAGGAATTATATCCAACTATCCAGAGCACTTTGATGAACAATATATCTTCTCTCGGTGGGATAGGTGTAATGGCAACTTCCCAGCAACTAAATAATTAGCAATATCTGCATACCAAGGTGAGTGGGCAGAAACTGCAAATAAGTATTCATCGGGAAAGGAATCATCAACTGGGTTATAGTCGTTAATTGTCAATCGAGAAAGGAAATTAGGAACTACATTCTCTTTTCACAGCCTATCTACTATTGTTATATCAAATTCTTGTAATAATAGCAACCATCTGGTGACTCTAGCATTTGTAGTGGGTTTATTCATTAAGTACTTGATATTTGAGTGATCGATTATGGACAAAAGTAGAATAGCCCGATGTCTTAATGTCTAAATTTATTAATTGCATAAATAGCGCTAAAATTCCTTCTCTGTGTATAAATTGAGTTGGACATATTCTTGTTGATGAAATATATAACATAAGGAGCTGTCTTCTTCTGTCCCAAGATAGCTCCTATAGCGGTGTCTGAAGCATCGGGGATATGTGAAAGGGAAGTGTAAAATCAGGTCCTCTAAGGATAGAATCTGTAGATAACTGATGTTTAAGTGTCTGAATGCTTGTTCATAAATTATTCCAATTAAATTGACATTTTCATCGATTAAAACAAGCAGGAGGAAAGTTATTTTGGAAAAGTTTTAATAAATCTTCTGTAAGTATCCAGCATGTCCTAAAGCTTCTTACCTCGTTTGGGTCTTGAGTAGGTAGGTCCTTAATGACTTACTTGTATTTTGGATGGGTCTACGGATTCCTTGAGATGAGATGAAATGTCCAAGCACTATCCCTTAAGTCATCATCATATGGCATTTTTACGTGCTTAAGGAAAGTTGGGCTTGTATACATCTTTTAAGTACATTCTCAAAGTTCGATTAGCTTCTGAAAAGAAACACCATAAGGGGTAAAGTCATCCATAAATATTTCCTTAAATTAGATTAAGCATATCGGAGAAAATCCTAAGCGCCCTTTGGAAAGTTGGTGCATTACATAGTCAAATGGAAGGCTACATAAGCAAAGGTTCCCAAAGGGATGGTGAAGGTGGTTTTGTCTTGATCTTGAGGGTGCAATTTTAATTTGGTTGGCTACCTTTGAAACCATCTAAGAATGAAAAATTTCTTACGACAAACTATCTAAGAAACTTGATCAATGAATGGTGAGGCTGGAAAGTGGTCTTTTCGGGTGGCTTTTATTTAAAGCTACTGTAATCTACACACACTCTCTATTTTTCGTTCTTTTAGGAACTATTACCAATGGAACTACCCATTCAACATCTGATATAGGATAAATAAAGCCTGCATTAAGTAATTTTGAAGTTCTTCCTTCAAGACTTCTCTTAAGTTTGGGTTCATTCAATTATTGGGGTTAATGAGACAGTCGTGATGCGCCCTTAATGTATATTCGATGAGTGCATAATTCGGTGAATTCCTTTCATATCATTGTAATCCCATGCAATGCTTCTTTATTTTCTGAAGTAACCCGTTAAGCATTGTGTTTATTGTCACAATGGGATGAGGGTTTATATTTAATGTTTTGTCAAGTTCGATTTCAATTGGTACACTTTGAGAGGAGATGGTTTTAGGCGTTAGAGGTGGGCTTCGACTCAAGATTTTAGATTATCAGACTCCTTTAATACAGTTAATTGATTATGAATTCCTGGGGTAACGGAGGATGGCTCGGAGATAAAATTATTTATAATTTCATCCTCGGTAGAGTCTTCAGGATTAAAGCTTGTCCAGATAGTCAGAAGAGGTTTAGTGGGTTGATCCTCAAAATCATTGACGAGTTATCATTATTAAATTGTGTCATGAGGGTAGAGGGTTAGCTACTTTGTTTCATAACCATTGAAATTGTCATTGACCCTAATATACAGCTGATAAAAGCATCAGCAGTGGCTAACCAATAGCACTTGAGTGAAAGGTAGCCCCGGCTGACTTTGTTTTGAGAACACCCAACACTTGTGAAATCGGCGGGTAGTTCCAAGATTCCTGAGGGAATCTTGGACCCTCAATGATACCTTCTGGTTTATTGTGGATCGATCAACCAAATCTAAGATAGTAGGGTTTCTGACTTCATTTTGTAATTGTAGCGGTTGTAAGGTTTCTAAAGTCATGATATTGATGGCTGCACCAAGGTCCACCAGCACACGAGGGATTATTGTTTTACAAACTTGTACTGCAGTAGCGGTGGGTGGCCAGGATCGTCATATTTGACTGGTGGAGTCTTTCCTGTCATTAATGTCGACAGATCTCCCATAACATGGGCTGTAAGAGGGTCCTTGGTTTTCGGAGTTTTGATACAGATATCTCATTGTCCTAGCATAGATAGATACATCTCTGAGTGCTTAAGAGAATTTTGACGTATAAATTCCGTAGTTCCCCTAAAATATTAAAAATTTTGTGATTTAGGCGTTTTTGGTCAATGTTAAGCGCTTCGAGGGAAATGGTGTTGTTTCAACATTGTTGGAGGATGATTGGAACTTTTCAGGTGCATCATGCTCAAGTATTTCCTCTTTAATAGGAGGTAACATGACTATAGTGAGTTCCACTACCCTCCCCGGTCGAAGATGTATATCATTGCATTGTCAGGGAGGAGGGAAAGTGTGGGATAGTTATAAACATCAATGCATTGGACATCTTTATTATTTGGGTTGGGTTAGGTTTGTACAGTGGTAGGGTCTTGTGTTTGGTTAATTGGAGGAGTACACATTGTAAGGAGAGTGGTTGTGGGAGTTGAGGTAGTGATTTGAAAGGGGGGCTTGTTGTGCTCTCAAATTTTGATTCCGATTTTGATATGGCTGTTGTTGTTGTGGAGGCCAAAGGGGTCCATGTGTGGAGGGATCAACAAAGGGGTGGTTATTTTGTTGCATGGGTGGAAAATTTTGTTGCATGGGTGGGTAGATTCGATTGGTTCGTATTACATCGATTGAAGGGGGTAACTCATTTGATTTATAAGAAGATAATTATTCCAACGATTAAATGGCATGTTAGAGTTCATACATTGTCCTCGTGGTTCCATTGTCTCCTTTGAGCCATCATATGAGGCGACATGTGGATTCGTTGGTTGTAATCTTGCCTTAATACTTACGGTAAGATGGACAATTCTGGTGTAATGATCTTTGTCTGAAATAGATGCGGGATAAGGTTTCTGTCAGATTTGGACATTCTCTTTTTAGGTGCTTATCTCTACATTGAGGAAAAGAGACAAAGGTTGTTTCTATACCTTGCTTTTTGATCTGCAGGGTATCCATTTTGTGAGGCAAAAGAGCTTAGTATTTCATTCTTGAAGTCTTCAAGCAAATTTTACTATCTCAGCTCTTGTTTCTCCTCCATTTGATTTTTGGACCCTACTCGTGAGTCCCACGCTGTTGATTTTTTTCTTGCAGCTCCCCTTGAACTCTTTTGCATAAATTGACAATTTCATCATATGATTCCTTGGATATGTCCTTTCCAAGCATGTTCGTATCAGTCATCCCTTACCCTTTTAATAAAATGGTTTGAGAATATCCTTACTTACATGGGATGAAATTTGGATCTTTGCGGGTTGTATTGAAGCCTCTCTACAAAGTCTTACGAATTCTAGTCTTCTTTCTACATCATTTAAATAGCTCCTCCTTTTTCTCTAGTTCTGCAGTAGTACTGGTACTTGTTCAGAAATTTACGCTTCATTTGGTCCCATGATGTGATTCGTGTTAAGCCAAGGCTCAAAAACCATCTGAGTGCATTCCCTTTTAGTGTTCTTTAAGGAATAACTTTGGTTGAGCATTAGATGTATAATCATAGCTTCTACACAATATATCAAGAGCTCAAAGCGAAATTCATCAGGATTCTCGATGATAATCCATGAAAATTTGGCAATCTTGAGAGTGGAATATTTTTCATGGGGGAGAAACATTCCTCTAGGAAAATCGCAATAGGAATCCCTAATGTAGAAAAAGATTTTTCATCTTTTACTTCTCCTTCAGTATCTACCTGCTCTTGATGCAATGGCTCATTAAACTCATCCATATTTTCTTCTATGCATCCCTAGCACTTGCCATCCTCAATATCTTCCTGGCTTTTGAATTGTCTCGGACTCAAACTTCCCCTTCCTATTCCAAAAATTGCTTGCTTTCGAAATGAAGGTGGGGAATCCTTTTGAAGGATTTTGAATTAGTTGGAAACTATGATTCAGACTTGGATGTAATGTAGTCAATGAAAGTCTTTCTTCCTCCTTTTCCTTTCCTTTGCCACTGTGGGGTTAGGTATCTTTAGGGTTTTTTGGGATGCACATTGCATTCTTTTATCTAAAAGAAAGAAAACTAAAAATGCTTGAAATCTATAGCTATCTTCCAAACAGCGGCGCCAAAATGTTGGTCACTATAATTGCCCATTAATTTTAAACAACCAAATTGAAACATAAATTATCAACCGAGTCTTTGTTTCAAAGGTATCTGCAGCACTATATATGCTCAATTCAAAAGCACCCAGTGTTGTAGTAAGAAATCTATACTAATAATACTTGCTCAATGTTGGAAGCTCACAGATTAGAATCACGAAGAAGTAACCTCCCTGTACAATCTTTAAAGATCAATCTAAGAATCACGGATTACATTAATACTTGCAACGGGAAGGACAATTATTCTGTAGTCGACGGGACCCTTGCTCCAGCAGTGTCAATCATCAATCCTCTGGCAGGGCCTTGAGCCTTGCTTACGTTTGTGGCACCTTGTGAGGGTTGAAGTCTGGGATAGGCAGGTCGGTTCCTTTCTTTTCGGCCGGGGATCTCTAACCCGATGCAGCTAACACCAAGGGAGAAGTACGATTGAGCGGGATGTTTGGCTCTCTCTCCATTACAGTAGGAACCAGCTTTAATCCAATCTACGGAAACACACTGGGGAGTAAATTAGAAACCCTCTAGAAGGCAGGATGTTGTAGCCCTTCACATCACGGCGGGGACACCCAACCAAGTCTAAAGCTAGCACACTTGGGAATTGATAAACCTACATAGACAAGGTATTATTAGTCCCTTTACTGTCACGGCAGGACAGCAAATCGGCTAACCTAGTGGGGGATAAGGAAGTCTATAGAGACAAGGTATTGTAAGCCTTCTGTCTGGCGAGAACGCTTAGCAAATCTCACGGCTAGCCCTAATTGCGGGGTAAGGAAGTCTCTGAGAGACAAAGTGATGTAGTTCTTTCTATGCGGCGGGGAACACTTTAAGCAAATCTGCGCTGGTATACTTGCGACCCAATGAAACAAATCTTCTGAGAGGGGTATGATGATACATGATCCCTTTAAATGCAGGTAGAGACCTTTGATGATTATACGCTAATCTCACCAAAATCATCACACACAAGCCTGGCGATAAAAGGTTATAGAATTTCATTGAGTGGTGGTTTTTCAGCAAAGCGAAATCCATTAAAGCAGTGTTTGACAAATGAGAGTTAAACAAAACATAAACAAAAGTAAACAAAACACACTTCTAACTAATGGGTGAATCTTGTGGAAGGTGGGCCTCCTTCTCACAAGATTCCCAAACAATCTGAGGAGGATACTCAAAGAAATCTTATATTCATCTGTTAGAATATCACATTACAAATTGGGAAATAGAATCGTCCTCTTTCTCGGAAGTTCTTCAATACATCAAAACTTGGATCCTTGGTCAATTGATTTCCCTGAATTTAAAGGGAAATACCTTCGATCTGAAATCATCTAAAGCGATATCCCGAATCCTACAACTTCATCCCGGATCTTCTTTCTAAATCGACTGTGGAATTAATGTCCTATTCTCCATGTAGAATGCTAATATAGGAGGCGTAGGGCATTGTTGTTAGGGTGGCAGCGTCCTTTCATCGTTAACTGGCTGGCACATTCCATTATCGTAATTCCACTTGTGAGGTTGTTTCGTACGTGAATTAACACCATTTCCCCTGGCTAATGTCGACCTTGACGCTAGCGATTAGGTGTTCGACTACGTGGCGGTCTCCTGTTTCGGCGTCACGTACCCACGAGCGGTATGACTCCGTGTTTGACATACGCATTTAAAGGCGAGTGTGACTCCGTGTTTGACATGCATCTCGAACTATGTAGTTGTTCCGTGTTTGGGCATATGCGACCTTAGGCGTGTGCGCGACTTCCGTGTTTGACATCAGTTCAACAGCGACTACAGGCAGTTACGTGTTGTTATTGTATGAATACGCAAATATGGACACTTATGCACTTCTAATCAATGGTTAAGTCACAGTGATGGAAATATCATGCAAAGCAGTTAGACTGGTGATGAGAAAGGGCGTTGTATACCTTGGAATGATCGATGAAGTGATAATATGAGTCATCACCGGGTGATGAAGGGTATAATAGTAGCAAAAAGTATGGGCAAAAGGTACAATATGAGGTCCTAAAATTGTGAGCTGGAGCATCTTCCACCTGAGGCCGGTAGTTTCATTACCAATTTAATACCGGAAACTACGCATTGGATTTGAGGATATGAGGTAAATTGTCCACAAAGTTTTAGGGCTGATCGAGGTGTGGCTCGAGCGAATGAGGGTCTTCTTCAGCTAGGAACCTATCGATTTTGGAGTTTGAACTCTCATGGACCTCAATCAAGTTGATCGAGCTCACATGAGATTTTGACTTGTTTTCAAGCTTTCTTGATATTTACCTCCAGAGCTCTCTTTTTTAAATTTAAATCAAGATTGCCTTTAGATATCTCACCTGTAGGTTTCTTTAAATTTTTAATAGAGTCATGAGGGTGTATAACTTGCTCACAAGCCTACTCAATAACCTTTGGATAGAGTAAGGGTTTGTTGTAGGAGACTAAGACACAGGCCTGGGTAGGTGAGAGAGGTGCTGTAGGGTAGACAAGGGTTTCTTCAACCACGATTTTATCGACCTCCTCCATATCAGGGTTACCATAACCATTTATGGTTATGAATGAATCCCAACTATCATTATGCAATTCTAATTGATGCACAAGAAAGATTTTAATTAAGCCATGATGGAAGAGGCTAGAGTCGTCGTTTCTTTCTATGCCTTTTACCCATTTTATAAAGGCTCCTCAATAAATAATAAGGCTTGCTTTCTATACCTTTTACCCATTTTATAAAGGCTCCTCAATAAATAATACGGCATGTTCAAGGGAAACCCCATAAAAATCATGAGCAGACGCAAATGGTACAAAAACACAAGACCGAAATGTCCCTCACAGGTAACAAACTGTTTTAACACAGTAAGTAGATCGTGTCGTCAAGCTTTCAGGAAGGAAATGGGCATACCTTTGTCACATCCTTTTATCTTCTGAGATGTAAAGAGAAGAGTCCAAGGAACTTCTTCCACCTTTGCATTTTTGAACCACCATTGACCACTTGCAGGGAGTCCTATAGCTTGACTCAAGAAATCCTCTCTAAGCTCAAGTTGGACATCACCCACCTTAGCTCTACACTCGTCGAAGGAGAAAGCGAATTCCTGGGCAGTTTGTAAATTAAAACCCTGAAATTTTCTAAGGAAAATGAGCCACCCATTACTCTCCAGATCTTCTCTGGCATCGTCATATAAGAGCAGAGTTTGAATGCCATTTGGTTCGAATCTAATAACAGGAACCATACTAGATGGAAGGGTAATCGATCAAACACAATGTGCAGGGAGGGCTTGTGAGACAGACTAGAGCCATACCCCGAGCCCGAGAAACACCAACAGTGAACAAGGTATGAACAGAAAACTCATAATGATAAGATGGGCGTTAATTGCAATGTATGTGAAGAGGGTTTTCAAAGCCTAAGACCAGTCTTTGAAATGATGGTTGACAACAAATCGTATTGCCAACTGTCATAAAGTACAAACCACGACCAGAGAATTCAAAATGAAAATAAGTGCGCACACAGTGGGTTTGATCATAAGGTTTGGGGGAGGTTGAAAATCAAAAATCAAAGGCCTAGTAAAAAGGAAACGTATAACCAAGAATTAAGCAAAAACCATACCAAAACTCAAATAAAAAAAGGGTCTTTGTTGATATAACTATCAATCCCTAAGCATGCTTGGTGTTCAAGGAATCAAAACAAAGAGAATAGTTCTTCATGGCAAGAAACAACATTTCATTAATAGACTGTAGAAACAATTTGCCTTTAATAAATTTTCAAATAGAATGATAACACAGTCGCAAGTTTTCATGCTTCTTTTTCATGATTTCAGTCATGAACGAAGCATGAAATAAAACAATAGGGAAAAGCGACAAATTACGATTATCATTTCGAAAATCGCTCTTGAAGAGTAATAAAAATTTATGACCCCAGTTAGGCAGCTATATAAATCATTTAATTGATATAAAAATTTAACAAAAACGTTGGGTTGCCAACACCACTGTATATATTCCAAAGAAGAAGGTGGGTGTTTCGTGTATGTAGCATTGTATGTCGATGACATGTTGCTAATTGGAAACAACATGAAAGCAATAAAGGGGGTGAAGAAGCAGTTATCCTCCAAGTTCAACATGAAGGATCTCGGTGCAACAAACTTCATTCTAGGAATGGAGTTCAAGATAGATTGAGAAGTTAGAAAGATTTGGTTGAACTAGAAGAATTATATTGAAACAATATTGAAACATTTCAACATTCAAGATTGAAGGTGCCAATTCTTGTGGGAGAAAGGCTAATTGTTGAATAGTGTCCAAGGAAACATAAGGAAATAGAGGACATGGCACGTTTTCCCTATGCAATTTTTGTTGGTAGTCTAATGTATGTGATGGTATGCATTCAACCAGACATTGCCCATGCAGTGGGAGTGTTGAGTAGATACATGTCAACACCTTGGAAGGAGCACTAGACAGTTGTCAAGAGAGTATTTAGGTATTTGTGTGGCACAAAATACTATGTTATATGATACTAAGGAAAATATGAAGATGACATTGAAGTAAATGTACATGACATTGTCGACGCTGACTGGGCTAGAGATATGGATCGACAAAGGTCAACCAATGGATATGTGTTCAATATTTTTAGTGGATCAATCAGTTGGATGAGTAAGTGACAGATAGTCATAGCCTTGTCAACAAGAGAAGTTGAATACATGATATCCACTCATGGAACTAAAGAAGCAGTATGGTTGAAACGGTTGTGTCCAGGAATCAAGTTTGAGTAGAGATCCATGAAGATAAGTTGTGACAGTCAAAGCACAATATTTATGGAAAATAACCTAGCTTATCATTCTAAGACTAAGCACATTGATGTACAATACCATTTCATGAGAGACATGGTGGAAAGAAACAAGGTGTTGTTGGAGAAAGTAGACACATTGGAAAACATAACAGACTCTTTGACCAAGTCTGTAAGTGATGTGAATTTCTCTTAGTGTAGAGAGGAAATGTGCATTTCTTTCCTAGGTCTATGAATGAGAGTTCAAAGATCTCTTGGTTTCATAAAACAAAACAACAATATGAAGGTCGAGGTGGTTCGACCAAGTAAAGTCAAATTCAAAGAAATCAACAACAAGTCGAAGGTCAAGGTGGTTTGACTGGGTAAATTCGAAGTCAAGATATCGACAGCAAGTCAAAGAGGTCAACTGATAAGAGGTCGACAGGAAGACGTGTGGAAACCAACTAAACACCGAATGGTAGTTGAATGGTAATCCAAATTGGTAGTTGACTGTAACAGAATCCTGAGATTCACAAGATTTATATCCAATTATTTTCGTGGATCTGTAACCATCTTTGAGCTCCTTTTCTTTAGGGATTTTCCTACTATAAATCATATAAAGAAGGCATGTTGTAATGTTGTAAAAGGCTAATCACTAATCAATATTTAGAGGTTGTTCGTCATGCATATGTAAGTCGAATTGGCTACATGGTTGTTTTTGTGTAAAGCAATTAGGTATGATGTCGATTGTGTCTTAGGTGTGGACCAAGGTTAGGCATGTAACCTTTTATTCTAAATGAAGAAGACAACAAAAGAGAAGAATGCTCAAGGAATGCTAGTTTTCCTGGTTTGAATTTCTAGGGTAAAATGCATGTGTATTGTGTTTTCTTTATCATTAACTTTCTTGTTGAAATCTTTCTTCCTCTCTTATGTTGGATTTAGCATGGAAGTGTTCCTCATTTCCTAACACCAACTTTATTTGGTTACAACTACACCATAAATAATCGTTAAAGGGTAGAGTGGAATCCAAAGGGGAGTTAAGGGGAGCACCCTATTTAATGATGTGCGGCCCAAGAGGATGGTACAAACATTCATTATTGAATATTTTTGTCTCAAATTCCATGCCCAAGGGTACATAATCTTTGAGGTTGCATCATAAAGCATGTCGAGAGCTCCCTTGACGGAATTTCAGGAACTTTGTACTCATTTTTCATGATTTTTCACAAGGAATCCAACAATGAATTATGTTTATGCATTTGTCCAACATGTAAAAGGGTCATTGTAAAACACAAACATTTGAGCATTAATAAGGAAGGTCTCTATTGGAAGCAGATTCATAGACATTGTTGGCAAATTCAGTGAACAAATAGCGAATGCTTGTCATTGATGGCAACAGTGAAGATGATAGGCAAACAGAAGACAAGTTCAGAGAGGTGAATGATCGAAAGTAGTGAATGATCGAACGCAGCGAGAGTCGTTAGATTTTGCGCAGGGTCGCCGACAGTCGTCAGATCTGCAGAAGTTGCGAGGGAGATAAGCCTCGAGAGTAAGAAGAGAAGTCCCGACACAAGGAGTTGTCATCGGGATATCAGCCATCGGGAGATCAGAGTTCTCAAGGTCGTGAGAACTGGGACATTGAAAGTCTCGAAATCCCGACATAATCGGGACCGTCCATTTGGAAGGACGCGTGGCAGCGATCGGGCGCCACAGGGAGAATCTCAACAGGAGGCTTCATCGGAAAATCGGGGATCGGGACTTTGAAATGTCCAATTCACTTGACAACAAGAACCCCGAAATCGCGATATGTGATTTCATGATTTAATCGCAGTCGTTAAAGCAAGAATGAGATTTGGGCCGTTGATTTTCTTCATCGGAGAATCGGGGATCGGGACTTTGAAATGTCCAATTCACTTGACAACAAGAACCCCGAAATCGCGATATGTGATTTCACGATTTAATCGCAGTCGTTAAAGCAAGAATGAGATATGGACCGTTGATTTTCTTCATCGGAGAATCGGGGATCGGGACTTTGAAATGTCCAATTCACTTGACAACAAGAACCCCGAAATCGCGATATGCGATTTCGTGATTTAATCGCAGCCATTAAAGAAAGAATGAGATCTGGACTGTTGATTTTCTTCATCAGAGAATCGGGGATTGGGACTTTGAAATGTCCAATTCACTTGACATCAAAAACCCCAATTTTGCGATATGCGATATTGCGATTCAATCGCAGCCATTGAATCGAGAATGAGATCTGGACCGTTGATTTAACTTCGCACGGAGTTTCGCGAATCGGAAATTTGAAAGGCAAAGAACATAATGTTGATTTCGTGATATGCGAAATAGCGATTGAATCTGGACTGTCAGATCCAGAAATGATCAGGACCGTTGATCACAACCTGTATCAGATTTTCGGGGATTGCGAATTCAAAAGGGCAAGAACACAATGCAGCAAGAATCTCGATTTCGCGATATGCAAAATCGAGAGTGAATCTGGACCGTCAGATCAAGAAATGATCTGGACCGTTGATCTGATATCTCACGGAGTTTCGGGGATCGGGATTTGTAAGTGACAAAACTATGGACATAAGGAATTACGAATTCGCGATATGCAAAATCTCGAAAGCGCCTTTCACATAAAGCCTTGGTCACAGCCCTTGGTCACAGGAAGAGAAGGAGTCAGTCCAGATAAGCTCCATTTCGGAGTTACGGAGATCGTGATGTGAAAGTGTCGAGACACTTGGGAAAAGGAATGTCGAAATGCCGAAAACCGATTTAAAAGGAAAGAATAATAAAGATTATCCAACGGTGCGGATAAATCTTGAATTGATTGGAGGGTTGTTGTTCTTTCTCACACATTTAACTCTTTCAGTTACAAATCCATTAGTGAAACGGACTCATGATTGCAAATTAGTTGTCAATCAGTTGGCGTTTCAGTTGGCTGGACAGTTGTCGTCATTTTGCCCAAGGAGTTGGGAAGTTGAAACATTGTGCCAGTGTGTATAAAAGAAGACGAAACAGACTGTGTCGGGTTACCGGTTCTGAAGTGAAAATGAATAAAATAGTAAGAAAAAGAAAAGGAGCTGAGGCATAGCATGAAATTGAGTAAATGTGTAGAGGGAAATGAAATGCAGAGCAGAAGCAGAGCAGAATGACAAACAGAGCAGAAGCATAACAGAATGACAGACATAGCAGAACCAGAGCAGAATGACAGAAAAAGTTGATGCAGAGCAGACCTGCTAAACAAACAGAAGAAGAGAAGAATTGCAGAACAGTTTGTTGAAGATCAGATACAGAGAAAGATTGGTAAGAATTGAT
>SNQJ01S0092453.1:0-10966 GCA_010110895.2 Picea sitchensis
GTTGCTATTTCGTATATCATTTCTGTGTATTGTGAAGATTATGCTGGATATTTTACTGTTATTCTGTTATTTCTAGCATTTCGTTCCTGTTCTGCATATTTTATATATCTGGTATCTTGCACAATGTTTGATTTAAAATGGCCTTGAAGAGTTTCCTCTCCAACCTAATCCAAGGCCCTAGTCCTGAACTAGTTGGTGAACCCTACAAACATAAATGTCTAGAAGATTTTAAATTTAGCGTTAATTTTATGGCTTTGTCTTATGTCAAGGGGTATGAAGGTGAAACTTATGATGTGTAAAAGATGAAAGAAAAAAATGAATAAAAAATCCGGAAACAAAACTTTTACTGAATTCAAAATTTCAACAACTTTTCAAAAGAAATATTTTTAATTTTCCTAAGATTTTGGATAGCAAACTCAAAGGAATTTCACTCGACTATGAGCTACTTATGATCTAAGTGAAATTCAAAAACTTATGAAATAAAAGACTTTTCCCTGGCTAATAATGCAGAAACACACTTTTCAACCAAACAAGAAAATGAAAAGAGATTTTTTTATTTATTTAAATGCTAGTAAAGCAAGAAAGGAAATATACCGACATGAAAAAACCAAGAAAACAAATTATGGCCTAATCGCAGATCGCAAAGAATCAGGTCAAAAATCACACACTAGCAATTTGTTTTTTTAAAATAATGACTCTCAGACTTGTCTAAAAACCTTTAAAATTCTTTTATTTTTAACTGAGAAAAAGCAGGCTAAGGGTAAGATTAATCCTAAGCTACTAACTGCTCTCACAGAGATTCAAACATCTGAGAGGAATAATTCTTATCAAGGGAAAGGATGACTGCCTTACCCTCAACAAAAAAGTATCCTGTACAAACACGCGGTTGTTACTCAAACAACACACGTGTGAATGTGCGTCGGATAGAGACAGAGGGCGTGTACACGCGGGCTGACCTTGTACAGGTTGCGTGTATATCTAAATTATGAGAAAAAATGAAAACAGATAGACCAAACTAGGAAGAGACCACTGATATTGATAACCAAGATCCCTTGAAGGCTTGGACACTCTTTTGACAGAAAAACAAATAATGTAAGAAAAAAATGAGAAGGAAAAAACAATCTGAGATAGCACTGCTAGCAAAACAAGACTCAGACAGAATTCCAGAAAACCCCCTGAGAATGTGTGATTCTGACAAGGAAGAGGATGACTGCCTCTAAAGTTTTCTGAACTCTACACGCTATTGTTACCTATTCAGCTAGCATTCACATGTGGGCTATAAGAGAGTAGGGTGTGGGCACACACGTGCAGACCTTATGCAGGCCACGTGTACCTCTATGGGTCCTGACAAACATAGTCAAGCAAATCAGAGAAAGATGGCCTGGAAAACCAGACTCTCTGCTAGCTCAGAGCTTACAGAAACTAAAAGAAAAAATAGGCAAGAAAAACTAGTCTTTAAAACTACCCAAAAACTAAATAAAATTCCAACTCCCCACTATGGTCGCCAATTCTGTTGTTGGGAAAAACTCCCTATGGACTAGCAAATAGATTTTAGACTTTGCATGTAGATATGACCGAAGAGAAATTACTTTCTACCTTCATCCCTAGATTTAAATCCCCTTTTCTTAGTAAATGCATGGAAAGATCAACCTACCTCGTTCCCGATGTTTGGTGTCGATCCTCCATTGTGCTTGACTACTTGTTCACAATACTCCTTCCAAAGCTTACCTGCATCCAAGATAAGCAACAACTATGCATGCATACTACTTATATACTAATGGGTTATAAATCCAAAACATGTACTAATCAAACTATAAAAAGTTTATGGATTGGGATGGGAAAAGCATTTTCTTTATTACTTTGAATGAGTCAACTTACAAAAGTTGAGACCAGCCACTGCTCCGTGAACTTGAGCCTGGGCTCCTCTTCTTCTGTCCTCCAACTACTTTGCTTTGAATCTCCTTTGGCACAAGGAAAGGCTAAAGGGTTGGGACAATGGGAATACATAAATGGGTAGAGTTTCTTTGCTATATTATTTCTCTTTCAAATGGGACCCCTACCCCTTCTTTTATAGGCTAGAAGGAGCTAGGTATTTTGACGAACCCTCGGCCATGCATGGCCGAGAGTTTCAGTTAAATCACCCATAGCTTTTGTGTTCCGTTGGAAACTTTCCTTTTTTCGTGCTTTTGTCAGTCCACGGGGGCTGTTTTGGGTCATCCAGCGTGTACACGCGTGCAGTAATGGATTAGGGTACATGGGCCTTTGTAAAAGAGGATTTTCAAAGAGTTGTTCAGCAGTGCTTTGGAAAAGAAGGGATATGAGTTGGCTTGATGCTAGGTAAGAATGTGTGGTGCAATTTAGGGTTATAACACTTAGGGACTTGTCAATTTTTGCAAGGATTGTTTGTGAAATCTAGTAAGTTATAAGTAAGAAACAACTATATAGGACCATGCGATGTCCACATGTCAAAATTTTCTCACTTAAATTATTAAAAAATCATCACCCACTATCACTTCTTGAAGACATCATCAAATATTCAAACGTTCTGTGTTAGATACTTGAAACCTTAGTATGCTCTTCTCACCATGCCCATAAGTGACCCGGGAGAATCAAAAGGGATTCATTTGTTTGACAAAAATATTTTTCTCACACCACTTTTAATCAATGCGGTTGGCCCATGACTCCAAAATGACATCCCACTTGCACACCCTTAAAGAAACCATAAACAACACACATCTAACCTCCACAGAAGGAGCACAAAACAAAAGTGTAATTTAGGTTAATATTTTTGGGATAAGTATCCAAATAGCTCCCCATCATCATTCTTCATTTGAAACTTAGAAAGTTTTGAAATATGGTTCCAAAATCCTCCCAATCAAGCATTCCTACACCATAAGGAAGGGGGATACCCATGAAGGGTCGAAGGCCAAGGTCCAATTTTTCTGTGCGTGCCTCCTTGGGTCACCCAAACCTTGGAAAGAATCTAACTTGTGATCGATTTATGAGGTCGAAAATATGAATGGTATTCTTGATGGAGGTAACTTAGCGACCCAATTTAGGATTTGTCTACCCAAGGTGGTGGTTATGGGATGTAACTGCACCTCGGTTATATTTTGAAAAACTATTGGGAAATATTACCAGTACTTCTGGGATATGTTCCCTTCACCCATCATTATAATTGATTGTTCATCCCTTCACTAGATTCCCCTCAAGTGGGTTTAGGCCCCATTGTCGAGTGATTATTTGGAGGTCCAGTTTTATTTGAGAGGAAGGACATTACATCTGATAGGAAATGTTGTTCCAGAGTCTGTAGTTAAGGCTTAGAAGTACAGTGTCTAGGCATATGAAAGTGGGTAAAGGGTAGAGAAGAGAGAAACATCAACCTTTGGTGAGGGAAACTAAGGAATATTACTGCATTGGCATTGTCTAGCTTCCAACTATTCCTGGATGTTAATATCATGTTCAATCACTGCCCATGAACGTTCAAGTTCTACCCTGCTAGTGGTTGTTTTAAGAATGGTATCAAAAAGCTTTAAGGCAATGTGCATTTGATTTGATAATCTGGGTTCGATGTTGGGATGTGTTGGTACAGGGACAGTCATGGAGGAATAGTAAAATAAGGAAACCTCAAAGGGATAATTTAAGTGTTGTCTCAATTCGGTCGTGTAAAAGAGAGTGTATGGTTTCAGGAATAAAATAGGGGTGAAAATCAAAGGCTCTTTCCTGTAACTGAGTTATATATTAATAAAATGTATGAGGTGGGAGAAAAACATTTAGATGTCTATCGAGTAAGGCTCCTATCAAGGGATAATCTCACGTATAAACAGAAGAAGAAAAATGTAAGGAAATAACCCGATGAAGCATAAAATATATATAGAATTATGAAAGTGTTGACTAGTCTTACACCTGCTGATAGCTGGTACAGAGGAGAAACAATAAACAATTATAGAAAACAAAAATTCATTCGCTATAGTAGAGTTTGTACTAAATTATAGTGAAGCATTCATCAGATAAGAATATGAAATGAAACAAAATATGAGATACAAGAAAACAAACTCATAACACAGTCATGACGGAATTGAGAATCTTCAGATTTTCTTTGTATTAACTCTCAAAGTGTAAAAGCTCTGTTACAATCGACACAAAAAGTACAGTCCTTTTTCTTTCTTTCTACGGTATATTTATACAGTTTTACAATAAGATGGAATCTCAATCGTTACAAAAATTTTGGTTATGATAGGGAGGAGAGAAATCGCTCCATTTCTTCTTCTCTGTCTTCACTTGGTGCCAGAAGTTTGTCTTCGCGCATGCTCGGTACATGTGACACATCTTTCAACCAACCGAGATATTAGCCTTGACGGTTCTGCTTGACAGTTGGACTCAAAAGAGTAACAATCTTGGGCTAATTGCGACAACCTATCTTCCATCTGTCTATCTATGATGTTGATAGCGCATAATTGCGCACTTGGTTTAATCATACATTTTTCTATTTGGACTATGTCTGCCATAGTCACTTGGGAGATCTCGACCAAATCTCTTTCCTCTTTTTCCTTTAAATCAAGAGAGATTTTTTCCATATTCATTTGAATCAATGCCTCGGCATTACCTCCGCTATCAATGCCTAGCAGATTGCCATCTATAGAACTAAAGGCCTCTTTTAAGGAATTCGTTACCCTTTTGGCTTGCAGCTTGACTTCCGCGATGTTGTGCTCCCATTCTTTTAATAGAATGTTTCCTCTGGCCTGCTCTGAAATGGTGAACCTGGGAGTACTTACCAAATCCATGTTGTTTGTGGCTATCACAACCTCTTGGAAGGTAACCTGTGCTGCTCCAGCTTCCCTGTCTCTAGCAGTTAAATTATCCAAAACTTGATTTACAAGCAAGCAGTTGTCCCGAATCACCTCTACCTTTTCGAGTAAATTTCGTTGGGCCGTAGAGACTCTGCTCTGAATCTCCATCGCCTGGGATTGAAACATCCTGATTTTTATCACTTTGCTTTCACCGATTTCCACCCTACCCTACAGCTATTGGATCGAATCTTTTTGTTGGCTCGCTTGCATCTAACCATCCCAAACCACCAGCTGTGCTTGTTCGAGCTTAGTATTGAGCATCTCTATCTCATTTTAATCGGCCAACCTTTCTTGCTCTATACCGACACTCGCCTGGTCTTTGGCAGTCTCCGTTGCTGTGGCTAGTCTGGCTTCAAGGGTCTTGATGAGGCAATTTTTTCGTTTAGGCTGGTTTTTCAAAACCCTGACTGAAAATTGGTTTGATGTGGCATACACACCTAATGCCCCAACTATTTCTATTGTGAACTGTTGATTCTTCTTATCCTTCCCATCAGTCATAACTTTGTATTTCTTGACTATCAATTCCCCTTCCTGGTAGAACTCTCTCTTTACTACTAGATTTCTTTTCTTATCGAAGAAGAACTGATTTGGAGGGAGCTCTTCTACACTTATAGGCCTCAACTCTTCATTGAAGATCCACCCTGTGTCAATATTTCCCTGAGTCGATTGCAAGGGACTAACCGATGTGATAATATCTTCGAGTTGTTTTGCTGATGGTCCTAGAGTAGTAGCCAAACTCTGCCTCTTTGGCGGTTTGGGAGTCTTTATCTCTTCTTTCGGACTGTTAGTTTTCTCTTCCCTGTCCTGGTGTTTTTCTTAACTAGGGGTCACATCCTTGGAGCCTTCGGTATCTTTTTGTTTCGCCTCCGCTGTACTCGGATTCTCACCCCGTAATACTGCAGGAAGGTAACTGCGTCGATGTTCTTGGAATTTCAGAACATCATCCCTCTCTTCGAGTGCCAATGTTTGGATTCAAGATAAAGTCTCGGCATAAGATCTTGTGCCTCGAAAAATGTCATCTGAGGGATAATTTTCGTGCTCAAATCTCTTGAGCCCGCAACTGGCCAAATGATTTCTCACGACCCTTTGCCAATCGTGCTTCTTGTATTCAATGAGGACCAAATTTAGGTCTTCCAGGGATGCTGCCTCATTTTTGGCATGCCCAAAATCTAATAAAGAATATGAATTTAAACTAATAGGAAAAGGTGGCCATACCTTCTTCGAGTATCCCTTTAGCTCCTTGTTGATGCCCCCGATTACTGTTTGTCTAGCAACCTCACGACAAGCCATCTTGTCGGGAATAAATAATGGCAATGCATGTGGGGGAACAATAGCCCCAAAAACTCTGAGGTATGAGAATTCAGCTTCTACATACCAGTCAGCTATCCTGCTCAAATTCGTCACTATACTGTCTGAGATCCTGGGTGGCGGGTGACCGAAAATAGTGACATGCAAAGGCACCATCACCCAATTGAAGATTTCATATACGAAATCGTCCGCTTTGTTTTCCCATAATTTCGAATGATAGACGTAGATGGGCTCGTCCTCTGCTAGTGTCCAACTCCAGCTCATTAAGGGAAATGGTGTTAAAAAACACATGGCGTCCATAATGTATGCAGACATGAAAAATGAAGAAGTCTTTTCGCTCTCTTTATGTGCCCGATACTTTGTGACCCGACTGGTCAAGCTATCGGACAACATTTTCACAATGTCGAAGGAACAGCCTTTGGCGACCCGAAATATTAGAGGCACCCATGGAAGAAAGAAATGTGAGGTGTCCGCTCTCCCGTATAATCTGCATGTCATCATAGCTACATACTTGTACTGTGGTTCTAAGGAGGATATTGAATATATACCATGATTGTCTACCCTGAACTTCGCAGAGTGCGGAACCCAATCTCTTATTAAGCTAGACATGGTTTTGTCATACTGCACACATTTCTCTTGTTTGAACTTGTCCAATAATTCGGCACCATATTTATAGTCGGACGTTGTGGGCAACTTATACATGGCTTGCAGATGTTCAGGCCTGAAAGTCTCGATGGTGACCTTCTGCTCATTCATGATGGTTCTGGTTGGTATGTCCACATGGTCTAATGCCCATTAGACCATGTCATAATATGGGAGCAATCATGGCCTGGGCGCTACTTTATGCATTCTCTATTGAATGACGATCTTATACTTGTTGGTTATGTCATCTTTTTCATTGTCACTAGAATCATCTGAATAGTCCACCAATTCGGCCTGCAGAACATCGGAAATGAACGACCAGTTTGGGATAGAGTCGACACTTCAAGGTGAAGCATCAGTGACGTTGTCTGAACCTTGTCCCGATACCTCAACACTGGCTTTGGATGATTTTCATGGGGCCATGACGGGAGATCCTTCTTTGGCTCTTCTGCGATAAAAGTACGTATAGATACAGAAGTTAGCTCACTGACAAAATGTGCTCTGCGTAATGTATAAATGAATTTGTTATAACGAATAATAGCTCTTATATATATTCGAAAACTCAGTACCTTTTAGAACAGGTCTGTCAAATCATGTTTAGAAATAAATTAAGCCATAAAAATCCGATCTTTATTCGTCGATTTGCCTTATTTCCTAATTAATGCCATAAATTTTGGCGGTTTGAAATGTCAGTTGGTGTATGGAAGGAATAAGGCTACCTCGTAAATTGTGCAAGCATCAAAACACAAGATATATTGATTTAGCTTAATTAATCTGGTTTTACCAATGTTAATTAATCTTTCAGTACTCGTTGTATCGGGAATTTTGCTTTAACTCTTGGAACCTCTAACCCCCAAATTTGCGATCATCGATTTTGGTTAACAAAACTGCAATTGTGATTAGGTGCTTAATTGATTTCATAATTTCTTTTATTCACCATATCACGACACGGAGCTTTCGAAGGTAAGTTTCTAGGAAGTTTCTATGCCGAGATGCAAAACCACGAGATCCCGATAATATAACTTAATTAAAAGGGAAGATAAACTCTGATTAAGTGATTAATTAATTATGTTCATATCCTTATCGTGATTTCGTGAGTCGGGGCTTAGAAAGTGCAAATTTTAAAAAAGAAAACGCCGAGTGGCGAATTGCCAATAGAATGCTACCATGGTTTAGCTTTTACTTTTAACCTTGACACGGGTTACTAAAATAAGTACTTTGTGTTCTCAGCTATCAGGGCTATGACAATAAACTTTTGGATTTGGTGAACACCGAGGTGCGAAAACCCGATGACGTTAAATCATGGTTTAGGAAAACTTTACTCCCATTACTGCCCTGGGTGAAAATTTAAGACGATTTTGTCGTTTCATTGCTCGGGACGTGTGAACTACGTGATTTATAGCATCCAACCTACGAGATCCTGAGGTAGAAAAAAAAGGGAATTTTTTTTTACGAAAGGTAGGACTCGCCTTGAGAGTACGATAATCATCGCTACTTGTGTGTAAAGCTTCAGAGATTCTGAAACCACAGACGGAAAATACGAAAACCATCTTTCAATTTTGAGTATTAAGAATGAAATTTGTGATAGGCTAGAAAAACAAAGGCGGCTCCAACATAGGCTCCAACTAGGGATCCTGTTTTCTCATAAAATGGGAAGAATAGTAGACCACGTGCCAATATTGGGTAAATGGAGTCAATAGCTTTAATCAGGCGAAAAGATTCTTGAGAACATGGTACCAGAGGGGAAAGGCACTTTGTTTTTTACCTTGAGGAGATTTTCAAACTCAAATACTCTTTTTAAATTTAGTTGTAGTCCCTTTCACGACTTTCTCTTTCTCGTCACTAAAATTTAGGTCTTCCTTAAGACAATCAAAACAGTTCTAGGAGACCCAATAGATCTTGTGGCTATCAGCTTGCATCAAAAGAATAAGTTTATATGTTTTTAAATCGGGAAGCCCCGTCTGAACTTGGTATGTGGATCAAGTTTTAAAAATTTTTTGTTACCAGAGTAGAGTGATATTCATGTATAACAGCCTTATACATATCTCATATATTTCTTCACTGCCAGCGAGCCTGTTCAGTACCCCAGTGAAGTTATCTGGCCCCTTTTACTGAATTTCCTTTCACCATTTCAGAATATATTTATGCATTTAAATGCTGAGACGAGGGCAATAATTTCTGAAATTCCTTTCACCACCTGTCTTATAATTTGGTTTTTAGAGCACGAAGATGGGGGAAATCAATTTGTATCAGGGCTGATATCTGTGTAATATTTTGCATTATAGGTATGTCAACTTACTTTGATTACTCAGTACCAACCTTCCCTTGACCTTCACAACACCTTCGTTCTCAGGGGAAAAAGGGAAAATAAGTTTATTAGGGAATTCTATTTGAGCAAGCCTCAATCCTCCGATGTTGTTGAAAAACCTAGGAAATTTAGGATAACTTTAGGCATCTCTTCGTTTAGCAGGGGATCGAGGAGTTGTGAAGACCCGCCTTCTTTCCACAATCTGCTTTGAAGCTCACAAGGTTGAAACGAAAACTCTTATCCTTTCTTATGTGAAACGGAAAGATGCTGACTTTTCAAAAGGTAAACTCAGAGATAGAAAAGGGTGACAGGTGGTGACTTGTGGACTGAAAATACAGAGGTCAAAAAATTCAAAACTGACTCTTGTAGATATTTTTCGAGGATGCTTTACTTTGACCGACTGCTTTTAATTTGGGTGAATCATTTAATTTGTTTTAACTTCTGATTAAACAAAGAAACAATTCTATTATTTATCAGTTCAGACAATATTGTTGTTTGAATGAGGTTACCTTAGATTTCTTTAATAGTCTTTTAGAACATGTCCTTTAGGAAATCTCATCTATACCTTTTTGTTTCAATTTCTTTGCACAATATCAAATTTCTTGGGTATCACCTATTTAAGCCGATTTATTTCTGACACCCTCTTTTGGTTTACTTCTCCTGCTTATTTTGTGTGCAGCTACGAACCTGTAAGAGGCAGATACAAAGGTTATCGGGGCTATTCGAAAGGCGTCGAAAGTTCACGAAAGAAAAAGAAAATAAAAAAGCGATGCGTAAATGAAAAATATGTACATGTGTACAAAGTATATATATAAGTATACAAATATTTATTATTATTATTATTTTTTTTTTTTTGGCGACTGTTATGTCATATAATGCTTCAGATAACACCCATTGACAGGGGTGTTGAGGATTTCACCGTCTATTTTTTCCAGTAGGAAGGAATTTTTTCCCTCCAGAGCCGAGACTCTAAATGGCCCATACCAGAGGTGGTCAAATTTACCATGTTTTGCTGCTTCTTCCTTTCTTGCATCCCACCTTAACACTAAATCACATGGGAGGAAATCTCTGTCCTTTTCTTTGCAGTCGGATAATGCCTTCATGTCATCTTGGCATTTTTGCAACTTTTCATCTACTTCGACCCTATGTTGTTGAACTTCAATCAGCTGATTTATCCTCCTGGTGACATGATTAGGTTCTTCATTCTGATCTTTCCATAACTTCATCACTGGGAGCGCTAGGTTTATAGGTAGCACAAAATCAGTCCCATATACCATCTAAAAAGGTGAAATGCCGATTGACCCTTTTGTGCTTATGCGATTCGCCCACAATGCGTATTTTAAGTGCACATGCCAAGACCTTTTGTTTTCATCCAATAGATGATTCGGCCAATATGTTTCCCTGGGGGTAATATGATGTGGAATGGCCAAGAACAATGTTATATTTATGACAGAAGATGATCATAGCCATGGATTTAAAGGCTTGGGCATTGTCAGTAACTATCTTTCGGGGGCAACCAAATCTAGTCAAAATATTGTCTTCTAAAAAATTGATTACCACCGATTTTGTTGCCCTTTTGGTTGGAATGGCTTCCACCCATTTAGTAAAATAATCTGTTGTGGTTAATATCCACTTATGTGAAAAACATTTTGGCCAGTAGTATCTAGCCCTCAGAATCTTGTAAGTTGTATCTCTCCAAGCGTGATGCCCCCTATTATCACCCTATAAGTTATAGGATCAACTGGTGACTGGGATATTATCTGTCTCTAGTGTTTTTTGTTGACAAATGATTTTTCATTCTGCAAATAATTTGAAAAAGAAAAGAAAAAGAAAAAGAAAAGAAAAAGAAAGAAAAGAA
>SNQJ01S0092455.1:3642-23150 GCA_010110895.2 Picea sitchensis
TTATTATTATTATTATTATTAAAGTTGAACAATACCACTCATAATTTTTGAAGACTTTTCCTTTTATCAAAACAAACTTCAAATTTAAATTTTATCAAGTCAAACTTTTATCAATAAAATTTAACATTTAAATTTACTTTAAAATTATTTATTTAGATTTTGGATTCTTGTTATGTATTTATGAAATTACACTTTCTTATTTAATTCCATCCCTCTTTAAAATACTAAATGATTGATATGTATGCTTTCACCTTCAATGAATTATATTAATTTATATCACATCGTTGAGACATTTTTGTTTATACTACCCATTTAATTCATGTACCTTTGCACTTCCTCAAACAAGTGTTAGTATTAAAAGTGGTGGTATAGAGATAATAAATATATTTATAAAAATAAAACACTTTAATATTTTGGAAAAGGATTTATTTATGTTATTTATGCAATGTTGAATTCATGTACCATAAATATATTTATAAAAGTAAAACACTTTAATATTTTGGAAAAGGGATTTATTTATGTTATTTATGTAATGTTGAATTCATGTACCTTTGCACTTTCTTAAACAAGTGTTACTATTAAAGGTGGTGGTAGTAATTGGTGGTACATATATAATAAATATATTTTAAAAAGTAAAACACTTTAATAGTTTGGAAAAGAGATTTATTTATGTTATTTATGCCATGTAAAAAAAAAAAAAGTTTATTTTACCTATATGTTTGTTATTCCTTTAAAATGTCAATTAAAGAATATTATATTATTAAATTGTGAGTAAAAGCATGGATAAAAATAGAAACAAAGAATGGATAAAAGATGTAATTTGGATTAAGATTTGAACCATTATTTTATTTATTTATTTGGCTTTTTACAATGAAAGAATTTATGTTTGTTTTTCCTTTTAAATGTCAATTAAAGAATACATTATATTATTAAATTGTAAGTGAAAGCATGGATAAAAATAGAAACAAAGAAGGGATAAAATATGTAATTTGGATTAAGATTTAATTATTTTATTTATTTATTTCCTTTTTACCATGAAATAAAAGAATTTGTGTTTATTTTTCTTTTAAAATGTTAATTAAATAATATATTATATTTTTAAATTGTGAGTGAAAAAATGGATTAAAATAAAAATAAATAATGAATAAAAAATGTAATTTAGATTAATATTTAAACCATTATTTAAATAAAAAAAATTATATATAGAAAGGTAAAAGAAAATCATCAATATTTATTCTTTTTATTTTTTTTACCTTTTTTATTTCATATTGTTGGAAAATTAATATTTACTCTTTTTTATTTTTACCTCTTTTATTATACCTGTCGATAGGTATGGTATATAGCTTTGAGTTAGGCTTGAATTTTTATTAGTTCATGGTTGACCATAAAATATACACCCCTTTATTCAAAGTTTTAAAAAATAATTATTTATTTTAAATTTTAAATCTCATTTATGTAATATTTTATTGGCCAAAAACTTTGAAGTCTTATTGCTACCTTCACTTCCCCAATGTTATTGTAATAAATATTTCTTGTTTTTTTATATATATTGTCAAAAGTTGGGGGTCTTGTTAAATAAATAACCCCTTCTTTTTTGGCATGGATATGCATTGTTTATTTTTTTGGTTGTTATCATTTAATGGCTACCTTTTTCCTAGGCACATTTAAATAAAATAAAATAATATTTTGTAGGTGGGATTCAAATGGATGACAATTGTATTTTTTCTTTCACAATTATTTGAGTGTTAAAGTTAAAATAAAATAATATAATATTTTGTACAATTCAAAGTTGATGGCATTTGTATATTTTTTTTCACAATTTTTTTAAGGGTTAAACTTAAATATAAGTTTTATTTTTATATTACAAATTTTGAGTGTTAATCTTAAATATAAGTTTGAGCATTTTACAATGTATAATCTAAATGTTTTATGAAATTAGTTTTTTTTAGATCATTCAAAATAATGTGAAGGGATATTGGTTATTATACTTGGCGCTTGGGGTGGTATATAGTATTGGATGTGCTATTGATCGTCTATTAGCTGGGGTTTGACCAAAATAATTTTGAGCATTTTTAAAGGTATAACATTACAATTTGATTTTTTTTATTATTTTAAAACATTTTTCTAAATTGTGATTCGTTGTTCAAATACTCTTCATCTAGACGCATGGGGTGGATTCAATACAACTACTTTTTATTTTATTATACCTGCATAGCTGCCATACAACCTTGTTTCATATTGTATCTTATTTCATATTGTATATTTTTTCAAGTATTTATTTCCTTATTTTATAAGAATTTCTTCTTACATATAATATTTATCTAACTTTTTGTAATATACATTAAATACAGAAATAAAAATATGAAGATTTGTTTTTACATAAAATATTTATTAATAAAATAAGAATTTCTTCTTACATATAATATTTATCTAACTTTTTGTAATATGCATTAAATATAGAAATAAAAATATGAAGATTTATTTTTACATAAAATATTTATCAACCGTTAATAATATGCATTAAACACATGAAAAATTGTTATTAAAATTTTGAAATATAGAGTACTCTATATGTGTATATGAACTTTGGAAATACCATTCATAATTATTGAGTGCTTTGCATTTTGTCAAAATAAGTTTGAACTCCTTTTAAATTTTAAATTTTGTGAGATCAAACTTTTATCCATTATATTTAACATTTAAATTTATTTTAAAATTTAGATTATTGTTATGTATTTATAAAATTACATTTTTTTATCTAAATTTTTTTAGGAAATATTTTATTTTTTTATTTATCCATTATATTTAACATTTAAATTTATTTTAAAATTTAGATTATTGTTATGTATTTATAAAATTACATTTTTTTATCTAAAAATTTTTAGGAAATATTTTATTTTTTTATTTTTTCTCACAATAATGTATATGGACATTGCTTTAATTTCATTTTTAAATGTATAAATGAATTTAACCCTGGAAAATTCCTAACACACTTATATTATGCAATTTTAACAACTAAAATTTATAATTTTAACAATTATTCTAAATTTTAAATAAAATTGATCATAAAAATAAATAAATGTTTGGACTACTTCAACTTTTTTTTTTTGTGTGATTTTTGAATCTGAAAATAATTTAAATAGATTATAGATAATTTAAATAGATTATAGATAATTTATTTGTGATTTTTGAATCTGAAAATAATTTAAATAGATTATAAATAATTTGTATGTGTGATTTTTTAATCTGAAAATAATTTAAATAGATTATAATAATTAATATGATTTTTCAATTAGAAAATAATTTAAATAATTAATTAAAAATAAAATGTAATTAATTATTAATTAAAGATAAAATGTAATATTCCAGTAACCTTATTTTACGTCATGCACACAACGTCATTCATGCACGTGGCCGCATTTGATTGCGCAAATCTTTGCGGAAGGCATTTATTTATTGAATTTGTGTGCATCAACATATGAGAGACATTCCACGGTATAAAAAATTCTACCAACCCACGTGACATGAGAAAACTTTTGGGTTGTACACCCTAGAAAATGTGGAGGACCAATGAATTCATTTTGGGGGTTGTACACCTTAGAAAATGTGGAGGACCAATGAATTCATTTTGGAGGTCCACGAGATAACGCACTTTGTTCACATCCATAGATTGATCCGATATCGAATAATGATAGGTCCCGGATCAACGCACTTCAAGGATATAAAATATATAATATATATTTTATCTAATAAAGGGGGGGTTTTATTAGATAAAATATATGGTGGGGTTTTATTAGATAAAATATATATTATATATTTTATCTAATAAAGCCCCTCACCCTCATATGAGGGTATATGAGGGTTGGAGGTACTTTATTAGATAAAATATATAATATATATTTTATCTAATAAAGTGGGGGATTTTATTAAGTAAAATATATATTATATATTGTATCTAATAAAATGGGGGGTTTTATTAGATAAAATATATATTATATATTTTATCTAATAAAGCCCTCCACCCTCATATGAGGGTGGGTGGGAGCTTTATTAGATAAAATATATATTATATATTTTATCTAATAAAACTCCCCGAAGTCCAAATATGAAAAATATGGCATCTTTTAAGTTATGTTTGAATATTATCTATATATATTTAACCAAAGGTCTTCTTTCAAATTATAATGAGGTGTGAGAATTGTACTTAGACATCATGATCCAATTATATACACATTGCTTTTCATTGCAAGCTATGTTCTGAACATGGTTATGAGGTGAGTTCTTCTCCAAATGTAAAGGAATTTCAAGCTATTATGTAGAATAATGATGATGGAAAATCCTAAAAAGAAAACGTGAAAAATGTGTTTTGGGTGGGCCCCAAAAAAGAATGCTTTAAGTTTCTCCAAAGATTCCCCTCTCATTCACTAATAAATGTAGTACTGCAAATTCAAATGCAATAATGGTGAGTTCTTCTCTACATGTAACGGAATTTCAAGCTATTATGCAGAATAATAATGATGGAAAATTCTAAAAAACAAACGTAAAAAATCCCTTTTGGATGGGCCCAAAAAAATGCTTTAAATGTCTTAAGTTTCTGGATCAATTACTTCATACCAATGAAGGATCAATTCCTTCCAATCCAATCTGTTGTAAAACAATTAATGTTTTAATGTTATCAGAATCTCCAACATTATCACTATCCAATCATTTTGTTAGTTAAATTAAAATTCTAAAGAAAAAGAGAGAAAAATGACAACTCATTAAAGCATACAATCCTAAACCAAGAAAGTAAAAAAAAAGTTTGTTTTCCAGATAATAATAAGGCGTGCAATCCTAAACCAAGAGAGTAAAAAAAGAGTTTGTTTTTCAGATAATAAAAAAGAGTTTGTTAAAAATAAAAATAAAAATTGTTAAAAAGTGGATAAGCTCAATTTTTATGGTGAGTTTATTTTTTTTCTAGCCAAACACGTTTTATCCTAATTTATTTATTTTTTTAAATTTTTTATTATTTGAATATTTTTAAAATGGGTTAAAACTCTTAAAATAAAGTTTTATTATCAAATTTCTCATCAATTATGTGAAATTGTAATTTTTAGCAAAATAATTATTAAATTTAAAATTATTCACTATTTATTTAATTTATTGTTCATTGCAAATATTATATCATACCCAAATTAATGTATAACTTTTGGTCAAAATTGTCAATTGGGTTTAGTTGGAGTAGTTGGGATGAATGATTATTATCCTCCCTACTAAAATTCAATTTTTATAATAGTTGTTAAGCTCAACAAATGAACCTTGTTATTAACCGACATTTGTAACCTAAAAATTCTAGGGTTTTCATATCAAATCTTCAAAAATTAAATATCAAATATCAAATTCGTTTAAGTTAGAAATCAAAATATTAACTTTAACTTTTAATAACAAAATGATGTTATTATAATAAACAATATGTTTAACTTTATAATACTTTAAAATTTAGTTAAATATTTTTATAATCTTTTGAGTGATGATTTCGAGGAACCCAAGTAACTACAATACACACTATAACTAATAGAAGTCTTAATTTAACCATTTTCAAAGTACAGACATGACTATAATTTATTAAAATTGAAATTTAACCATTGTCATGACTCTAATTTATTAAAATTGGAATTACAAGTGTATTAAAATTGAAATTTAACCATTGTCATGACTATAATTTATTAAAATTGGAATTACAAGTGTGGGTGTGTGCACCACAATAAAAATTGAGCAACATGCACTTGGGCAAAGTTGGGCATAGCATGCCACAAAGAGTTTTTGAATTATTTACACGAGGCCGCTTTTTTATATATGTAGTGGATTTTCCTGAAAATCAATGTAGTGGACTTATGTTTAGATATAGGTTAATTTTTTTTACTAAAATATTTGGATAATTATTTAATGAGTTTAAATTTGAATTTATATTTTTTTGGTAAGTTATCTGCATCATATTGTATTATTTTAAAAGGAAAATGTACAATGTATGTGTTGTTGGTTTGTTATTAGAGAAACCAGACCAACAACAAAAAAGCACTTTGTCTAGTTTAGTTGTCTTTAGAGACCATTGTAACCTGAAACTATAGTCCGGGAGATGCCAAAAACTATAAACAACATAGAAGAGTCTAATAATAACTGGCATACTAATAATTGTAAGGAGGTGGGGCTACTACTCTTAGATCTTTGATACTAGAAAATAGAAAAACTATCATAAATATCATGAGAAAAATTAAACCAATGGAGGATGGTTATCCGCCACAAGAACCTGGGGTTGAGGTTAATCCAACTTGGAGAAGTCCAGACCAACTATCTTCTCGGTGAAGAAGTTGAGTTTGTGGTCCACGAGCTTGACCTGGAGTTGCACGTTGTCTAACTGGAGAAGGATTTCTAGAGGAGTGTGCACTTGATAATCCACCGTTGAACCATCTACTTCTGAGCGTACTTTGGATATCATTACCCTGCGATGACCTCCCCAAGAGAGACAATGAGAACCATCTTGAGCCATGAAAACGATCAAGAAGGGAGGGAAAAAGAGGAGGTGGAGGGAGGGAGTAGCAGTGAAGAAAGAAAAGGTTGGTAACAGAGCAAAGCACAGGGAAGCAAGAGCAGGCAGAGCGAGGAACAAGAGGTTCAACCAGGGAGGGGGTCAATATAACCTATCAAAACCCACGGAGATAGGACACATCTGGAAGGTTCCCACGAACTGAACGAAATTTTCCATAACTGGTAATAAGTTTGACCAGAGCTCAAGAAGCTCGAGGAGGACAAGAGGGATAATCATCATACGAAGAAAGGACATCGTCGATCAGGAGATCACAATGGAATGAGCAGGCATGAGCTTAAATAATAAGGGAGGAGACAGTTATTTAGTGGAGGATCACAAAAGGGACACATGGGTGCTTTCCTTGAAGTGTTCCCCCCCCGTTTGATTGTGTCCCTGACACCCAATCGTAGGAAATTTGGATTTATATTTAGATGAAAAATAATTTTTATTTTTTAATAAAAAATGGATAATTATTTAATGAGTAATTTAATTTTTATTTTATTATAAAATGAAAATTAATTGTAATTAGAGTTGTTGTAGTAAGATTGTATGAGAATGTTATTGCCAAGTTTAGGAACACTTAGGGATGGTCAGAAGAAATTAATTGTAATATTGAAGTCAAGTAAGGTTGTCCTTCATCCCCTACCCTCTTTGGCATATGCATTGATAAGTTAGAATATTGTTTGGAATATACTAGTTGTATTGGTATGACTCTCATTGTTATAGTTATCATCCTTCTTCTTTATGCTAATTATATAGTTCTTATGGCGAGGAATCCCTATGACTTTGGTAAGCAACTAAGAATCCTTAAGGACTTCTGCTCTAGTATGAGTATGACTGTGAATACTAGCAAAACAAAAGTTATGATAATTAAATCCCAAAATATCACCTACGATACTTTCATATATGACAACTATATCTTAGAGGAAGTGTCTTCATACAAATATCTTGGAATTGACATTCATCGCAAGCTCAATTGGAACCACGGTGTTGAGAAAAGGATAAATGGAGGGTGGAAAGCTTATTATGGGCTTGAAAACAAGTGTAAGATAACAGGTCTTTGTCTATGTGATAAGAAAAACTCCCCTTTGATACTCTTTTTACTCCTATTATCTTATATGGATGTGAAGTTTGGGAATGCAATATCTCTAGAGAATCCTGGAGAAAGATAGAGCAGATTCAAAAGAATTTGATCACTTATAATCTCAAAATTAAAGGCAATACACCCTATCCTATCCTCCTTATAGAAGCGATCATTCCCCCCATTGAGAGCATGGCCTTGCATTAGGTATTTAATGTACAAGAACAAGATAAACAACATGGATGACAAGAGGCTCCCCAACATTGCTTCAAACTCTAGCCAAAACCACCGACGACTCAAGCAAGGATGGCATAAAGATGTCATTTTTTGGCTGAATCATTGGGGTATATAGGAAGATGTTATTCTACAGAATATCGATAATATTATTACACCGACTTCCCTTGACCATTGAGTTTCATTCAACATGGATGCTTGTGAGGTTTGAGATATTATTTTTCTTATGGTTGAGATGCAATGATGATCTTTTAATATTGTTGTCAACTCACAAGTATTTTCATAGTATGATGATACTTTAATGGGTACCACCTTGTCTTTGTAGATCATTGTGCAATATTTGAAGGTTTGGATTGAAATGGAACACCTCCAACAATGTTTGGAATACCAGGGTCGGGTCCCTTGTATTATGAGCATAATTCACATGGCTCTTCTCAACCCTCATCTATAGTATCACACAAAGGAGATAATGAGCCTCACCACTAGGATAGAAGAAAATTTCAAGAGTGTTCATATCTTGGGAGCAGTTGGCGTCTAGCATAATTAAATAACATAAAACACTTTTTTACTCAAGCCCTAGTTATTTTTTAGGAGCCTACACCCTTAGAGAGTTTTGGAGATGGTTGGGGTGTAATCCATTCCACTAATGTTGATCCCCTAATTTCAGGATGGGGCCCAACCCCAAACGACCATGACCAGTCCCCTCCAATGGTTGGCATGGTCACTTCTTAGTGTTATTTAATTAAGCATGTGCCCCTTTCTTCTTGTTACTTCAATTCTCTTTTATGTTAGTTTGACTATGGGTGTTTTGGCTTAACCCAACCCATTTGTTGTTTTTTCTTATAATTGGTGGATGTTTCAATTACGTCAACCAATTCAATTTCCTTTTTAGTTTTCCTTATGGAGGTTGCAATTGTATCCCACCCTTTTTGTATTAATTTCTTATGCATTTTGCTTTTATTAATAGTCAAAATAAGCTTTCATTCAAAAAATTATCCAAAAATACCTAAAGGTAAACATGCCTTGGAAGGAGAAATTCACATTGGCCTAGTTAAGGACATGCTTGCATAAGTTAAGATGTGACATTGAAAGGTGGAAGGAGGATAAGGATGAGAGGGATGATAGAACATGTATAATAAAAGATCATGGGAAGTAGAAACTAAGAAACACATTTTGGTATTTCATTGTGACGCTTATTTCTGCATCAAAGAGGATCATAACTAGAAGATGTAAGTTGGTAAATGTTTTTCCATTGTGGTGGCCATCTAGAAGGCATTGCTCAAAAGGCCTACAAAATGTTGTTGAAAATGGATAAGATGGTGTAGGATCATTAAGTGAGAGATACAAACCCTTCCCAAGAAGGATTCCCTATAAAAGTGGCTTGCATATTTGTGTAGTATGTGCCCTCGATGCAACCATATTTCTCACACTTTAGAAAACCCTATTTTTTCTTATGCATTCATTATTGTTCCATCATCTTTAATAGCGTAGCATCATGAATATGTAACATATTCATCCTATAAAACGTTTGTCCTAAACGTTTGTCCTATTGGACATTTAGTAAAATCTATGAATTCTCTCTTGTTAGGTTATAACCTCTTACTATAATCAAGCCATAAAGAAATTATTATGACTTGATAAAAAATGACAAAGTATGGGAAAATCATCATTACCAAACCATGCCATTCTTAAGGTCCACGTGATAACCTAGAATTGGATGAGCATATGATAGTGAGGATTATACGTCAACCTCAACAACTAACACATTCCATCTAGTAGCAAAGAATCAAATGAAATAAAAATATCATATTTTCAATAAGGTATCGTATAGGACGCTTTTGCATTTTTCCCAAGTTTACAACTCAGAGTATCCTCAACTATTGCAATACCCAAAACTTCAAGTTGTTAATTAATGGAACTTTTATATAAATATATATAAGAGCATTCACACGTGCTCATTCCCTCAAACGATGCATGCATATGCATATGAATAACTCATGGTTGTTATACCTCCAATATATTACAGCCACTACATTTATGGCAAGCATCATTCCAAATGAAGTAAAATGATATGCATGGAACTCTCTATTTGCATTACGAGATATATAATAAATAATGTTTTAATCATTAATTCAATGAAAACAATATTGATCCATATTAGATTATTATATGATTTTTTATCTATCTCGATGTTTTAGTTTTATGGGTGAAAAAAATGGAGGAATTAACTTGTAAAGCCATTTTAGCGACTAGTCCAAATTTGAAAATTTGGATCCAAAAAATCATCTAAAATATTTTGAAGCCATTTTGAGGGATCAAATCACACTTTTTTATGGTCCAAACCTTATTATGGAGTCGCCGTCTATATTCTACACATTGATACCTTTCCAATAGTACAATAATCACCTCAATTAGAGTTCATATGCGAAAGTTATGCCTCCCACAAGTTGACCTACTGTATTGATCACCATGGTGTGAGTGGATGTAACGTTAGCCTCAATTACTTAAACATGTGGGGCTAGCCACATAATGGATTTTCTAAGAAAATTCTAGAAGGTCCAAAACCTTATCACAATTGAGGGTTGAGGATGTCAAAACCCTACCCCTAGATGGTTATCGAGCTATGTTAAAAACCGGGCCACTAGAAGTAGAAGGGGTTACATTCTATGTTATTGTATTTTTTTCCTCAACAGAGCAGAACATGCAGGATTGGTAAATTAGAGAGTATAAAAAAGGGGGTTAATTTTCTGAAGCAACCTAATAGGTGACATATCTCAAGTAACTCCATAGAGAGTGCATTCTCCTTTGTACTTGCATTATTCCCATACTAGAGAAAAGAGAGCAGAGCATCCTCACCTTCTAGTTGGGTTTCTCCTGTAAGGGTTTCCCAAAGAAAATATTTGTGTTATTTTGTGGATGGTGTGTGATTGTATTTCCATTTTCTCTATTTTCCTCATTTATCTATTTCATGCAAAAGAAGAAAATTAGTAACTAAAGATTATGGAATCTAAAGGAATTTAGCCTTCATAGTGTAGATTTCAATTTTATTTATTAGATATGTTGTCACAAATTGTTCTAGTGGAATATACATGGCATTTTATTGATCAAATACACTTCCATAATACCACTTTGAAAGGAAGAAATAGATAGAGAATACAAAATATCATTCTAATAATTACTATTTATCTCTAAACTATAGAACTTGTCAGGTGTGTTGTTTTCAAGCCATGTCTACTATGCTTCCACATAAATCTAGCGCAATAGACCTTTTAATGAAAGAATATGTGCAACTTCATTTGCAGATTATAGATGAAGTGTCTCTAGTTGGAGCTCGAATGCTATACAACATTGGTACAAGACTTCATAGAATAATGCCATTTGGAAATCTTTATGTAATTTGTTATGGCAAGCTTTGTCAAGAACAACCTGTACTTGACTCTTGGATATTTGAACAACCAATTTTTCATCGTGACAAAATTCCCTATACATTTTTATACATTTTGGATAGGAAATGTCAATATTTTGAACTCAAAGAGGTTATGAGGAAAGATAACAAAATGTTCATATTGATTTTGAAAAAAGTTAGAACATGTTCATAGACAAATGTTGGCATTGACTACTTGAACAAACATTGTTACAAATGCCCACCAAATGATTAAAAAATGCCACACCTTTTTTTTCAAAAACAAAGATGTCGAACAACATAATAAAAAAATATTTGTGCTTGTTGGATCAGATACATTCACATTAAAATCATTTGATAGAAAAATAGATCATATGGAAAAAATAAATATCGTGACAAGAAAATGCATTTGTCATCATCAATTACTTTGAAACAGACATGCTCATTAAGCTAATTGGAGGCAACTATGCCATCGAGGATGGCCTGGTCAATGGTACAAAAGGTATTTTTAGGCACTACACAAAATGCAACATTAACATTGTGTGCATTGAATTCCATATACCATCAATTGAGTAGCTCAACAAGCTTCATTACACCATTTGGTCACACCTAGTATTCATGGAAATTGGACTTCATTGCACCATTTTTTCACACCTAGTATTCCTGGAAATTGGACACCTATAACAAGAATCTTTCGAGAGGTTGAATCAACAAATGGAATACTTTTTATTTTCCTACAATTCCCAGTGCAATTAGCATGTGCACATACAATACATAGGTCACAAGGCCTCACAATGGAAGTTTTGGATTTTTCTCTCTTTTGTTAGAGACATTCAATCACTTTGTCTCATAAGAAAATTAGAACCAAAACATTTGTCATGTCCAAAAAGTTTGATGCTAAAATGTAAAGACTTCAAAGAGATGCACATTTTCCACTAAAATATAGTTTACAATCAAAACCAGCATAAAGTCATTTGCTCATATGCTCTTTGAACACGAGAAGTGTTCCATTGCATATTGACAATATATTTTCAATGACCATGGCTTGATAGAATATGATATCTTGTGTTTGTAAGAAACTCAAACAAACTTGGTTCCAAAACATAATATACTTGCAAAAAAATGCAAATTCCTATCAATGTTTCATCTTCATGACATTTTAACATGCTGCAAAAAGACAATAGTTATTAGGAACAAAATATTTCTGCAACAAAGCATATTGAATTGATTGTTATCTGCTTTGAATTAAATAGCACTATAGTTAGATTGACCAATATATAAAAACCACCACATGCACCACTTGATGATGTTTTCCATCTAGTGCAAACTATAGGAAAATACATCTAGAAAAACAAGCACATTGTAATTGTTGGAGACTTGAATTTTGACATGTTGCAAAATGGGATATCTAAAAAACAAATTGCCACTCATGCAAAGACATAAATTCAATTTTCATATATCATAACCCACAAATAATTTTCTCTTCACTTAATCATTTTTTGACAATTTTTCTGAACAATTGCATTACCTCGTGTGTCTCATATGCATATTAGATTTATCATCATAAAATTCCTATTTCAATTTATTCAAAAAAATTTGTCAATAGATCAATAAACAAATTTCTCCAAAAATTAAAATTACCCCCTTGTAAACGAGGGACTTATATCCCACTCGCTTCACCAAAATGGATATTATGCGGAAATGTCTTAATTTTTCTCTCAGCCTTGTTCAAAGGACTTTGTTTGCAACAAAGCCACTAGGTATATGTCCTCTACCCTATACAAGGATCCATCTTCCTTTGTTCTTCTCCTGGTTGCAAGGCCTATGTTCTTGTGTAGCCTACACACAACAACCAACTAGTAATAGAAATCAATAAATAAGATTTCCAAAACTCCAATGGGATCTTTTGAGCGGGAAGTCTATCTCCAATAAGTGCCCCGAGCATGGCTATGGCAAGTCCAGTGCTCTTGTCACCAAGGTCCAACCACAATGGCTTCAAAGTATCTGATATTGCAATTGGATTTATACAAGGACACTTGTTAGCAAGAATGAATTGTTTCAATGCCAATCACTCATTGTTGTGAGTACAATTCATTGTATTGAGGTTTGTGTCCAAAGTGGGGAAAGTAGTCTATTTGTAATATGAAAAAACAAATTGAATCGACTTGATTGAGTCAAAACCAACCTCTTACTGCACAAACATGATCCCAACTCTACGATGCAATTTGTGCTAGGGCATGCAGAGATAAGAGGAGGGCTACAATCCACCTGTTATGTTTTCTATGATTTTCTACAATGCACAAAAACATTAAGAAAACAAAAAAAAAAAACTTATATGTTTCTCACCCATGTTTTCGCATTCCAAACCCAATCCTTAGAAGTGGAATATGAGAAATTGAAACAATGAATCCATAGATCCCAGAGAGTGTATAGAAATCCCAATCCTCCCAACTATTTGAGTTGTTTTCCTAACCCACCAATCTATTACTCTCTCTTACACAAATCCATTTGTACTAGGATTTTTCATTCTTTATTTCAGAATTCCACGGTGCTTATTGAGCTAAACGACTCTTTGTTGATTGGAGTTAAAATTCATCATAGAGTTATAGTCCTAGCTTTGGGAACTGGGGAAGCCTTTGGTGGTATTGTAAAATAAATTTATGTTGATCAGTTTGAAAATGAAGGCATGTGAATGAGCTATGGGACTCTGAGAATGTGGACACTTAATACAAGTCCCAAACATTCACCCTCTAAAACACAACTTCATTGTTCTTCTTTGGTATGTGTTCAAGATGAATAATCGACCAAAATCTCAACCAAGAAAGGAAATTGGCTTGTTTTTTAATGCCCAATGTGTTGCGGGACAAAGCTCATTACCAATTCAATATTAAATTGAATTTATTGTAGTTATGGACCCAAATTCTTCTCATAGCCAAAAGGGATATGACCGTATGCACATGGGAAAGGACTATCGTATTTTTTTTTGTCCAGCCTATGAGCAATTTCTAAAGGGGTCTATTAGTGTGGAATTGCCTCACGAGACACCCAAGTAACCAAAACTTTCCATAATATGAGGTTTCACAGCATGGGGAAGTGACAACAACTTCAATAGACAAAGGAATACTATAATATAGAGATGGAATTAGAAATTCCGCTAAGTAAATGTAATGACTAGATAATATCCACCACCATAGATCTTATGTCAAGTGGAATGGATGGCCTGAAATCCTTCACAGTTGGGTTTTCAAAGATTTGGGTGAATTCAAATAGGAACTCACTATGTTAGAGGGACCATATTGTTGATGCATATATGAATGATATGGAGTTGACCTAGTAATTGTTTACCATAGTGAGCAGAGCTCACATTTTCCAATATGTAATAGAATTAAAACAACCAATGAATTCAACATAATAGGGAATGAATTATACCACCGGAAGTTGCAAAAATGCATGACCATTATTCAACAATCAATCACCTAACAATCACAATAAAACTCATTGTTATCACGCAGTTTGTAGTTAGGAAAAATACCAACCCAAGAAACAAGTGTGAGACACAATTGGGGAAACCTATCATTTTCACCTCAATAGATATCCCCCTTGTTTTAGTGATGGACAAGTCCAACACAAGGGAGGATTCTCGGGTGACCCTAGAGGTATTGCAAGGGGAGAATCAAGGGGCTAGAATAACACCCCTATAGGTCAAGGTCTAATATGAAATTGAGGCTTGAGGAGAGAGTCTTTGGAGTTGGTAAATGGTTTTCAAGGTTGTGTACCTGCAAAACAATGTTAGACAAACCAAAACAAGACCAAATATGATGATATAAGCCTCGGGACAAGTAGGGAATCAACAAGAAACCTTTTTGTCCAAAAATTGCAGCAATAAATAAATATATATATCAGCAACGAAGGATTTATAAGAGCTTAAAATTAAACCATCAAAATCAAGTATGTGATACTAGAAAATAAAGCTTGCAACTAGTAGAAAATATTCCAATGTTTAAACCAAGACTTTGATAGCAAAAGAGGGTTGTTAAAGAGTGTTATCAACATGTATTTATGAGAGCCCAATGGTTGTATAAAAACATTTTTACAACAGCAAGTTCTAGCCATTTAAATTAGCAAGTAAACCACCCAATCAATAACTTATTACCAATAGAACAATTATCACAGCTTACAAGTAATTTTCGCAGTAGAAAAGTTGGAAAAGAGTATGAAAGAGTGAGTTTGTTGCAGACCTAATGGTTGTAGATTAATGCTTATTAGAGTAAAACAATCACCTAGAAAATCAAGACACCCTTTGGGGGCAAGATAGTCAATAACATATAAAATTTAAATCCAACCATGAACAATTCAATTTCTTTAATTTTGTGTTTACCAATGAAACAATATTCAATCTCCAATGCAACTAGTGCCTTGTTTATTGGGTTATAGAGTCTCTTGCTTGGTCACAACCAAGTTAAATAAGGGTTTAATGATATTCTATGAGTGTAAACCCTCTTAATCCCTAGAGAAGATAAACCCTAGCAAGGTTTTGCTACAAGGGTGTAAACCCTCTTACTCCTTGTAGAAATCCTTAAGCCCTTTCAATGACAATAGCAGAAATTTTCTTGATGGAGGGTGTATGCCCTTATACTCCTCCAAGGGTTTGATAATATGATCTTGAAATTAAGAATAAAAACACAAAATTGCATAAATTCCTTACCTAATCCAAGAGATAGCATGAAAAACCCTTACTTATCAAGATATTCCAACGATTTTCTAAGAAGAAAACATCCAAGAGATTTCGTTAGCCTTTATTCCACCAATAAACAAGTATTCCATACATTTTTGCACAAAATACCATAGATCGTGAATTTCCCAAAGAGGCCAAAATTTCAGTCCAAGAGTATGTAATTCTCAAGTGATGAGTTATGAAAATGAAAAGAGATGGTCCTCTATTTATATGAGGCCATCTAAATCAATTTTCCCACATAAAATTGTCAACAACAAATTAAAAGAGGGCCCACCCCCTTTATTTTCTCTTACAACTTGCAAATATAAAAATTACATAAAGTAAAACCCTAAAAAGGGTGATGTCATGCCCTAGAAGGGTGACGTGAGGCCCTAAATTGAGACGTTGAGCCTCAAAATGCAAATCATTGGGCCTTTAAAGGCCATGTGCCAAGATCTCATGTGCTAGAGTGTCATGACATGCATCGCCTTCCTTCAAACCACATCACATCACCTCTGGATCCATCAAGCCCACCAAACCCTAACCTCTAAATGACGTTAAGGGCTTAGAAAGTGATGTCCTAGGCCTCCAAAGGCCAACGTCCAGGTGCAAAGGGATATGATATCATTCTCGATTATTTTCAAACTTCCTCCAAAGGAAACATCCTCCATCCTTTGCACACAAAGGCTTTGGGATGCTCTGCCCAACATGTGGGTATGGAATCCATCCTAGGGGTTTTCAACCCCCCATGAAGGTCAAAATGGCATAATTCCTCCATGGATAGCTTTCACCTGGCAAGGGTCTACAAATACAAACAAGTATGCCCTCGAAGGGTCCATAAGTCACATGTATCATGCCAATTAAGGCACATTTAATAAAATAACCACCCAAACATGTGCATCAAATCCCCCCTTATCAAATTAAACAAATGCTCAAATACCTTATAAAATTTGCCAAATTTAAGTATGTGAGGGTTGTTATGGTACTCTATTGGGTAGACCAATACCCAAGTCAAGGAGTGTTTCCCAAGAAGACCCTCTCTAATTCATGTAGTGAATATGAGGTGGATGGGGTATGACTTTTGGGCATAGGGTTCTTGACATATCAAGGGCTCATATTGTGTCATCTATGGGGTCCTTTGTGGAGGGTGTGTTGCATCCCTTCATTTACAATGTAACTTTTCGCAGATCACATGAGAAACTCAACATCTCCTGGTAATACATTTTCCTACACATACTCAAGCAAGATATTAGAGCATCGAGGGGTGGCATTCTCACCCTTTATTCATACAATCAAAACTTCAAAAATTTCAATTATTCCTTAAAAAGAAAATTTTGCATTTTTCAAAAACTTCTAAGCAACATGTTAATGATTCAAGCAAATTCATAACTATGCATAAATGCAAGAGAAGTGATATGTAAAGAAAATCATGAAAGCAAATGAAACTACACTATGATGAACACACAAATGAAAATGCAAGAAAGCAAATGAACTACCTACTTACCTGGGGCTTGAGGCCTGTAGAAATCAAGTCCTAAAGATGTCAAGTAAATTTGTACAATCAATGCAACCAACTGGTCATCTCATCAAGATATCTTCCCTTGTACTTAATTATGTAATACAACAAAGATAAGTCAAGCACTTAATAATCATGAGCATAAATAAGCATATAATCAATCATAGAAAGAAACTCATGGAGGTGGGTGGGAGGGAGGAAATCCTGTTGGAAAGAATAACCACAAGCTTGATCCACCCATCTTTGAAGAGAGATACCACATATAGATGATGTCTCATCTTCTTCATTACTCACATGATGGATTCTTCCTGAAGATTGAGAGGATATGAGAGATCCAAAGAAGAACTTATGATTTCCTAGAGAAATAGGCACAAGACAAGGGACATACATAGATCCAAAGACATAACCCTTCTGCATCTTGAAAACATGTTGCTTCTTTATATGTGTTTGCAATTCCTTACATATTTCCTCATGCTGAAATATTGTTTCATTATGGCATGGATCTATGACCATTCTAAGTTGGCCATGTCCTCATGTCCATCAAAATTTGAGCACGGAGATGGTTTAAAATATTCATCATATAATAGTTCTAAGTTCTCAAAAGGATTATATCCAAGGTATGGTTGGGAATCACCATAAGTGTATTGAAACAATTCATCCCTTGATGGATGAAAAAGGTCCATGATCATATCATCATTGAGCGGAAAAATATATTCATCGTCCATGTATGAAAAACAACCCTCCAAAGGAAAGGCTTCCACATTCCTTATTTGGAAGTTTCCATCGATGTCGTAGATGGGATCTCCATCAAAATTGAAACAACCAATATCTCATCCACGCTTTCGGAAACATATGAAATAATCAATTTGATTGTCAATTGTATATGAGTGCCACTCAATGAATTCAACTACATCAATGAAACTGATCACCTCTTCGCAAGGCTAGACAACTTCATCTTCCTTAATAGCCACCAATGTCTCGTCTGTGTCTTCAACATGAGAAACTTCATGGGGATATTCTTGGTATATTTCTTCATTGATCTATTCTTCAAACATACCTTCATCTGTAGGGGATCGCTCTTCAGTAAGAGGTGCTCCACCAAGTTTTTCTTCAGTATATTCTTATGAAAACTCCCTCATAAGACTCATCATGCGCTTAACAACTTCATTATCAACATTTTTATTTTCCACTTGTAAATGTGTCTTCATAATATGGTATGTTCTAGGCAAGGGTTCATCCTATGGTGCCATAATTCCATTGTCTGAAATGACACCTGATCCGAAATCGGATCCAGAAGCCTGACAGAGCTTGAAAAATGCTCAAAAATGAAAGTTCTCAAAATCTGACGAAACCAACACCATTGCGTCTATCTCGTCTTCCTAATTCCGGCGGTATATTTACTTTGTCAAACGGGCTCTGTATGCGAAAGTTATCGCGTTCTGATCGGAAGCCCAAACAGGGAAAAACTCAAAGGTCAACTGGTCAAAAAGTCAATGTTGATGGCAGCATGAAATCAGCATGCTGACTGTGCAGTAGATGACGTGGAACTCTCTGGCTGATGGTGATTGGGCAGGTTCGCTGACAAGGCAGACATGTGGCAGGAAATTGGACCAGTCAATAGCTGACAAGTGGCATTAATCCGTCAAATGGGGAGATGCCACGTGGCCCAGTCATGGGCAGCCACATGGCACCCAGTCATCAGTTGAAGTGGCATGTTTCAAAAAAATTGTTTTTGGGTCCATGGGATTTGAACCCATGACCACCACCAAGCCTAACACCTTAAGAAATGGTCATTTACCAATGCGCCACATTAATTTTATGTTATAAAACCCATATTATAAAATATATTGTAAAGTATTGTATGGAGGGAGGAAAGGGGCTAGGGCTTAGCCCCAGCCCATGTTTCAACCCGTGGTCTATATGACCAACCACCAAAAGGGCGCGCGGGGAGTTGTTTTGAGCCACGGGCCTATGCAAATGCCAAAGAACCCGGAG
>SNQJ01S0092455.1:23160-51563 GCA_010110895.2 Picea sitchensis
AAGATAAGGGTAAAGGATTTGGGATAGACTTGCCAAGTGTTGTTATGGGATAGAAAATGATTCAAAATCCTCCCTGGCAATAGCGCCAAAAATGTTACCACATAGTTTGTAGTTTGGGAAAATCCCAACCCAAGCAACAAGTGTGAGACACAATTGGGGACACCTATCAATGCCACCTCAATAGATATACCCCTTCGTTTTATTGAAGGACAATTCCAACACAAGGGAGGCTTCTCGGGTGACCATAGGGGGATTTTAAGTGGAGAAGGACGGAGATAGAAGAACACCCCTATAGTTCAAGGTATAAGATGAACTTGAGGCTTGAGGAGAGAGTCTTTGGATTTGGTAAATGGTTTCCAAGGTTGTGTACCTACAAAACAATGTTAGACAAACCAAAACAAGACCAAATATGATGACATAAGCCTCAAGATAAGTGGGAAATCAACAAGAAACCTTGTTGTCCAAAAATTTCAGCAGTAAGGAAATATATATATCAGCAATGAAGGAGTTATAACAACTGCAAATTAAACCATCCAAATCAACTATGTGATATTGGAAAACAAATATTGCAACTAGTTGACAATATTCCAATGTTTAAACCAAGACTTTGATAGCAAAAGAAGGTTGTTAAAGAGTTGTATCAACAAGTATTTATGCCATCCTAATGGCTGTAGAAAAATTTTGCTACAACAAGAAGTTCTAGCCACTAGTGCCTTGTCTATTGCGTTATGGAGTCTATTTCTTGGTCACAACCAAGTTAAACTAGGGTTTAATGATCTACTAGGGGTGTGAACCCTCTTACTCCCTAGAGAAGATAAACCCTAGCAAGATTTTTCTACAAGGGTATAAACCCACCTACTCCTTGTAGCAATCCTTAAGCCCTTTCAATGACAATAGTAGAAGTTTCCTTGATGGAGCATGTATGTCCTTATACTCCTCCAAGGGTTTGATAATATGATCTTTGAATTGAGAAGAAAAACACAAAATTGCATAAATTCCTTACCTAATCCAAGAGATAGCATGAAAAACCATTACTTATCAAGATATTCCAACGATTTTCCAAGAAGAAAGAATCCAAGAGAAGTCGCTAGCCTTTATTCCACCAATAAACAAGTATTCCATCCATTTTTTCACAAGAGACGAGAGATAGTGAATTGCCCAAAGAGGTCGAAATTTCAGTCCAAGAGTATGTAATTCAAGTGATGAGTTATGGAAATTAAAAGAGATGGTCCTCTATTTATATGAGGCCATCTAAACCAATTTTCCCACATAAAATTTGTAACATCCCCGGCCATCAACCCACTTGTCAGGAAACGCTACTACGTCGAACATTTTCATACTCATATATAAAACATGCATAATAAATCTAATTAACAGATTTAATAAAACAACTCAAAGTAAGCACATGATTACTGCTAATATACATAATCAAGGACATTAACAATAATTCATATGCGCAACAAAATACATGATAACATATAAGCATCACAGGCATGCAAAACATTGTATTAAGCACGAAATGATACTTATCTTTGAAACTTGATGTAATCCACCAACTGYGTGCAAACCTTCCATGAACCTCCCAGCCTTAGACCGCACTGCTCATCATTCTCAGTAGTAGGTCACCCTYGAGCTGGGACTAAGMTCCACCGGGGAGGGAATCCTAGGCTAGGCAAGGTCGACGGGAAGACAAACAGTTACATAGGAAGGATTTTCTCCCAGGAGCCACTTRTGCCCACTGCTCACAGACTCTCATTCCCCACATGTYTGTCCCACCCTAGGAGTATACACCTTCACTGTCATCAAGACCGGACTGGACCAGAAGTCTTAGATTTCTGTAGCAGCTACAGGACCCCTTCCAGGAGTTCTCACTTCCTCCGCACACTCTCTCACCTGGAGAGAGTCGCTCACAGGCTTGGCAACCTGCCTCTTCAACCACAACCACCTCCTTCACCTGGAGAAAGTGTTACACACAGGTCAAAAAACTTGTTTCCTTCAACTCAGGTTCCAACGTAGTCGGGAAACTATGAGGCTCAACATGAACATACACTGGTCAGCAAGCCACCCACAGTCAAGCATTGTACGACCACAACAGTCCACGAGAAACACAGACACGGGCTTTCCCAAACTGGTGACAGACAGACTCTACAACATAACAAGGCTCAAAAGATACGAGACTTTTGGTTTTCCCAACTAGCAATACATGACAGACTCACGACTCGGGTTTCGGGGATGCATGAGGGTGTACAGAGATCTCACGCAGATACTTAATAGTTCAGGTAAGGATTCCCCAGAACAAAACCGAGAAAACAGAGGTCGATCCTGGACATCCTCGAGTTCAGACGGAGGATGGAGAATGGGAGGTTGAACCCCCAACACGGCTCACTTCTATGGTTTTAACTACATGCGCCCAGGTCAACACCTGTCTCCCTGGGGTTGCATGCTCCCCATTTTTCACACGTCCCCCCTTCCAGGAACTTAGGATAAAACATAAACATTTACACAGCTTTGGAATAATGTTTTATTATTATTCCCAAGGACTTAAGCTCTTAAGCTTATCCCTTCTCCCAACCTTTCAACCCCCTCTCCCTTACCCAAACTTTGTGGAAGCTTAGTCCCCCATCATTCATTCATCGTGGTCGGTCCACACGCATAGGTGTTTTTATATTAATAATGTGCATCATTACATGTACAAAAATCAGGCTCTTGGCCTTAAACACCTAGGCTCTCTAGCCTAATAAGCACATAAGCCCACCAACTTATATAAACTTGGCTCACTAGCCTATAAAACACAATTACAATTCATAATGAAATTGGGGCACATCCTTGGGGTATTACAATCCCCTCCCCTTATTTTTGCATTGTCCTCAGTGCAACTTTCACACAACATCATCAAGATTTCCAAAATCTTCAAAAAGATGCAGGTATTCTGCCCGCATTGCATCTTCATGCTCCCATGTTGCGTCTTCAGGACCATACCAGGTCCACTGGACCTTTACAAGCCCTATGGCTCAATTCCGGAGCTGTTTGTCTTTCCGGTCCAATATGCGCACATGATGCACTTGAAGGACACCTTCTTGCTCCACCTGAATCACATTCCAATCGATTACATGATTAGTATCAGGTATATATTTCTTAAGTAATGAAACATGAAACACATTATGTATAGTCATGGATGTAGGTAATGCAAGCATATATGCAACTGGCCCAATCCTTTCTAGGATTTCAAATGGCCCACAAAATATGGTTGCCAACTTGGTGCAGTTTCCTAGCCTCAGGGAACTTCTATTGGATTTTACTTCCATAAAAACATGATCTCCCACTTTAAACTCTATGTGGGTTCTGTTTTTATCAACATAAATTTTCTGCCTGTCTTGAGCAGCTTTCAAATTCTGCTTAATGTTTAGCATCTGTTCTTCCATTTCCTTGAGAAACTCTAGCCCAACTACTGCTCTGTCGATTGGATTATCCTAGCTTACTGGAGTATTTCACTTTCTGCCATAAAGTGCTTCAAATGGGCTCATCTTCAATGATGCTTGATACCCATTGTTGTAGGTGAATTCTACCAAATGCGGGTAGTCTTCCCATTTTGATGGTTTGTCCATCACATACATCCTTAGCATGTCTTCTATTACTCTGTTCACCCTCTCTGTCTATCCATCAGACTTAGGATGATAAGTTGTACTGAAATTCAAATTCATTTCGAGCCCTTTGAATAACCCTTTCCAGAAATTCGAGGTGAATTTCGAGTCTCTGTCAGACACAATTGTCTTGGGAATCCTGTGCAATCATGCCACTTCCTTCATAAAGACATCGGCAACATCTGATGCCTTGTGAGTAGTCTTTAACATAATGAAATGGGAAGATTTCATAAGCTTATCCACCACCACCATAATTGAATCATGTTGCTTGCTTGTTATGGGCAATCCTGTGATGAAGTCCATTGTCACCACTTCCCACTTCCACTCAGGAATGGGTAAAGGTTGCAGTAACCATGCTGGGTGCCTATGCTCAGCTTTAACCCTATCTGACACTCCATACATATGGCAATGTATTCATTGATCTCTTTCTTCATACCTGGCCAAAAGTAATGGATCTTGACTGCTGCCACAGTCTTCTGATATCCAGGGTGCCCAGTATAAGGCACATTATGAATTTCTTTTAGAATCACAAGTTTCAAACCCTGGACATTAGGTACATAAACTCTATTTTTATACAGAAGTATTCCATCAGTTTCCAATCTATAATTTTTCACTTTCTGTGGCATCTCACCTTGTTGTAGCTTTGCTACCAACTCCATGTACTGCAAGTCAGTGCTTGCAGTTTCGAAAACTATGATCTTTGTATCGCTTTGATACATGCTAATGGTTGTGGCATGTAATTCATGTACTCTCCTGCTGAGTGCATCAACCACTTTATTCTCCTTCCCCTTGATATGCTTGATATCAAAATCGTATTCACAAAGAAATTCCAACCACCTACTCTGCCTAACGTTCAAGGTTGGTTGATCAAACAAGTACTTCAGATCGTTATGGTCTGTTCTTAATTCAAGCCTCCTTCCCATGAGGTAATGTCTCCATTTCCTCATAGTGTGAACGATGGCCGCTAACTCCAAATCATGAGTTGCATAGTTCATTTCATTCTCTTTCAACTTTCTGGATTCATAGAAGATTACAAATCCATTCTAATTGAGGACTCCTCCCAGTCCTTCTTTGCATGCATCTGTGCACACCAAAAAGTATTCGTTTGGATCTGCAATTCTCAAGATTGGAGCATTGGTTAATAGTTTCTTCAGTCGTTGAACGCTTTTCTCACAATCTTCTGTCCACTGAAACTTCTTCTCCTTCCTTTGCAAGGAAGTGATAGGCTGAGCTATCCTTGAGAACCCTGTGATAAACCTTCTGTAATAACCAACCAATCTCATGAAGGATCTAACTTATGTCATAGTCTTTGGCTCCGACCATTCTCTACTGGCCTCAACCTTTTCAGGGTATACAACTATCCCATCCTTCGAAATAATATGCCTTAGGTAATGGATCTGCTCCTGATAAAATGAGCACTTTCTCAATTTGGCATACAGTTGGTGCTCTCTTAACACCTGCAACACCATCCTAAGATGTTTTTCATGTTCTTCCTCCGACTTGGAATACACCATAATGTCATCCAGGAAGACTATGATGAACTTGTCTAGATAGTCCTTGAATACACCATTCATCAAGCACATAAAAACAACAGGTGTGTTTGACAATCCAAACGACACCACTGTGAACTCGTAATGACCATACCTTGTTCTAAAGGCGGTCTTGTTGATGTCTTCATCCTTTATCCTTACCTGGTGATATCCCGACCTGAGAGCAAAAATATCTTCACATCCTTCAATTGATCAATGGTGTTAAAATATCCCGACCTGAGAGCCAAAGATGTTTTTGTTAAAACTTTGGTTAAACTGCTAATATTTAAATAAGTCAAAGCAAACTAATACCGAGTCAACGCATATCGATTGTTATATACCTATGCCTTCGACAGGTCATAAAAATCTTTAAAGTTAATTGAAACTATTATATGATATTAAAAAATATTATTATTTATATTTAAAATAATTTTATAAAACATTTTTTTTATTAGTAATATTAACCATAATTAAAATCTTTTATAAAACATTTTTTATTAGTAATATTAACCATAATTAAAATCTTTTATAAATTTAACTGAAGCTATTATATAATATTAAAATATATTATTATTTATATTTAAAATAAATTTATAAAACATTTTTTTTATTAGTAATATTAATCATAATTAGAATCTTTTATGCACTGTTATACTATTTCTAAGTTATAATAACTTAAAAATATGGTTTTGTGATTGTTAATTTTTATTTTTTATATGAAAATGATTAGTACTAATATGGTACTTCTTGATTGAAGCTATTATATGATATTAAAAAATATTATTATTTATATTTAAAATAAATTTATAAAACTTTTTTTATTAGTAATATTAACTATAATTAGAATCTTTTATAAAGGTAATTAAAGTTATTATATGATATTAAAAAATATTATTATTTATATTTAAAATAAATTTATAAAACGTTTTTTTATTAATAATATTAACCATAATTAGAATCTTTTATCTTTTATGCACTGTTATACTATTTTTAAGTTATAATAACTTAAAGATTGTTAATTTTTATTTTTTATATGAACATGATTAGTACTAATATGGTACTTCTTGATTGAAGTTATTATTATGATGATGATGATTAACGTCCACTAAGACCGAATTGGTCTATCAGATCTTAAGAGGGTAAGTGATTACTTGTGATTTTTTAGAATTTTGTTTATGTGCTCGAAAAGCATTAAGAGAAGCTTTCCAAGATCATCATACTTTTGTTGAGTTAAGAGGTTAGGAAGGTTGGTAGTGTGATCAATATTTTGAAAATGAGATCTAATATGGGTATAGGTATTTTGAAAATGAGATCTAATATGGGTATATAGAAAATTGTTTTTCATCTTCAACTCTTTAGTGTCACAAAGGTGACACACTCTTTCATCCCATGGTTTTAGGAATTGACCAACGTCCAGTTTCACTCATGGAGCTCGTGAGAATTTGTTCCTATCTTAGCAATGATTTTTTTTCTTTACGCTTCATAAAATAGATAGATAATTTTGATCTCTAGATGAGGGTTGATTACATCTTTATAATAATCTTACTCTTTTCCTTTTCCTTAACTATTTATCACAACTTCACATTTTCTCCTTAAATTTTGATTTGACGTTTTTTTAATAGTATCTTTATTCTGCAAAATTGTTTCTTCCAGATTCCCAATAGTTTAGCTAAGACCGAAGCTGCCTTTATGCCATCCTCGCTGAGTAGATGGTGGTTACGACCTGATTTTGAAGCAATTTTAGGTAGCCCTCTTGTCTTCCATGTTGTTTAACTTGTTCTTTATACATTACTATTTATCTAGTCATAGCCATACCTCAATGGGGGAGAGGTTTACTTCTAAGAGGAGGATGATAGGGTGTATTTCCTAATTTTGAGATTATAGGTTATAAAATTCTTTGTATTTGCTCTATCTTCTAGATTCAAGAGAGATACTACTGTGACTTCACATCCATAAATAATAACAAAAATAAGAGTCTCAAAGAGAGTTTCTTTCTATCCCAACTCCAAAGATCACCGTATGCTAATTATTGTTTTCAAGCCCATAATAAGTTTCCATCCCCCAATAATCCTTTTCTCAATGATATAATCCCAATTGAGCTCGAGTGGGTGAATATCAATTCCAAGATATTTGTATGAAGTCACTTCCTCCAATTTGTTGTTGTCATATACAAAGGTATCATAAGGGATCTTATTGATTTAATAATCATGACCTTTAGTCTTATCAATACAATACCATTACCCATATTGGAGCAAAATTCTTGAGGATTATTTGTTATTTTCAAGATCATGGGGAATCCTTGCCATAAGAACGTTATCATCGACATAAAGAAAAAAGATTGATGACTATATAACAAGAGAGTAGGGCTAACACAACCGCTTCCAAGCATTATTCTAAGTTGTCAATGTATATGCCAAAAAGGGTAGGGGACAAGGGATAGCCTTGTTTGACTTCGACACAGGCAAGCACTTTGACTAGCCCTCAATGTTTTAAACTTAACAATAACGCTCTCATACATCCTTATTGCAACAACCCTCAAATCGAGGCACTTTATCTCTTCCAACCTATTCCAAAGGTTTTTCCCTAGGAACCATGTCAAAAAGCTTTTGAAGTCAACAAAACAACAAAAAGATTGGTTTTAGTATCACAGAACTCCTCTACAATGATCCTAAAGGTAACAAGATGGTCCACAGCTTGAATGATATCTCCTAAACCCAGATTACCTTAGCTCTTTACTATGACTTTCTAGCCAAAGCAAGGCTAATCTTCTTTTTCCAAATAATTCCATAAAGCTTAGCTAAAAATCGGGCTAATCATATCAATATCCTATAATTAGAGGGAATGTTTCTATCCCCATTTTTAAAATGGAACAATGAGGTTTTGTCCATATTTAGGGAATCCCTGCTTGACTCCTAAGTTGAAGAGCTTGTGTATGAGGGATAAGGATTGACCTCCACTTTAAAATTTCAGATTGGTAGCCTCAATGTCCTTAGCTATCCCATTTGCGAGCCGCTTAACCCCAAACCCCATGTCATCTAAAGAAAAAACGCCATCCTCTGTAGGGACAATAAGAATGGCGTCCATGGCATTAGGGAACTGTAGAAGACTTTAAGGTAGGAATTTGAGTCCCTTTAAGGAATCCTATTATTTTATTTAGTATTGTGTTTTAGAATTTTGCTCCATAACTTCTTAGGATCTTATCTAGTATTTTGTATAGTTGTGAAAGTTGCTCTGTCTTTTATTGATATAAACATGTTTTTTCCCTAATTAGGGCATTGCACGCATTGATTCTACTCCAGTTTTGCTGGCTCATTAGACGATCCCCAATGGATTCTGCATCAATTTTGGCTACATTCTTTATCATACCAGTGGTTGGTCGTTCTATTATTCTTTTATAGAACACCTCGAAAGAGAACTTCTATTAATGGAAGTGGAAAGGTAGTTGTAAAATTCATTATAAAGTTCTTCAATGTTGTCCTTATAAGTTAGAGGTTTAATTTACCATTTAAACCTTTTAAGAAAATGGTCACTTTTCAAAGCCACCCTTTGACATCAAAATTCTATTCAATGGTGCTCCTATGCTTGAAAAAATTTAGAGTTAGGGTTAAAGGTTTATGATCAAAGTCAAGCCTGCCATGGTCATTTAAAAGGTCAAAATTTGTTATTTGGTTGGAAACGAGGGTATATCGAGCATCACATAATCTACAACACTACTACCTAGCCCGCAGGAATAGGTTGGTCATCCTGGTTGAGTTTCACAATTTCATTACTCCATTGTAAATTATTAGGTCTTGAAAGATACAGAGCTTGACCAACTCAGCACTAAAACAACTCCTCAATTAGGTCTTCAGATATTTTTTTGTAGCCATTAGATAAAACAAGGTCATCATATAGCCATATAAATGATTATGGTTGGAGTCATTACTAAAAGAGTAGCTTGTTTAGTTTGCAAATCCTAGCATTAAAAGTCTCCTAGCAAGAGGATATTACCTTCATTTTTCAAATTATAAATATCTTGTTCTAAATTATTATAGGGACAATTTTATTCAGATTATTTTCTTATGTAGAAATAATAGTGAGAAATAACAAATTGCTATATACATCTTCAGAAGTATCAGGTTCAAATTTCTATCTAAATGTATTGATTAAGAGGGTCAATCTTAAGGAAGTTGAATGGAAGAGAAATGCTCTTTCTAATATAACAAGCTATTCTTCCAATCCCTCTATGGTGGGTCTTTTTGTTCCATGCCTAATTACAAGATAAATCCTTTTCCATGTTAGGACCTTAGACTCCTCATGCCCCTAAAGTCAAATTTTAGAAAGATAATATCAATATCACTCTGATCCAACTTATCATAGGACTATCAAGGCCACTAAAAGCCATGACAATTCCAAAAAAAGGATCCCTAGTGTCCCAAATTCCTATTTATTATTATCCTCCTCGGGTCTCTATCCCTAACAATAGTTGCTTTCTAATTATTATTGCCCATTTTCCTTCTTTTCCTGCTTCTTTTACCTTCTCCTAACTTCCTTCCTTAATTCAAATTTGTCTGTGAATGAGAGGTCTTCATTTATAAATATTCTCAATTTTAAGTTCTGAGATTTACTAAGTATGCTATATTTATATCACATAACTTACTTTGACACTGATCAACCAATCTTTGTGATCAATTATTTTCCTAGCCTCTTTTGCTTCTATAAGGTAAGTTGTATCAATTTGTGATTTATTTTTTTAATTTTCTTTTACTATTGCTAATGTATCCTCCTCTTGTTGTTCTTTTATACCAAAAATTAAGAGGTTCAAGGATATTTTGTTACCCTCATGGTCCAATTCAATTAGCTTTTTCATTTCCTCTTGATGGGTTTGATATCCAATTTGTTTCCATATTATTGAGGGTCAAATTGTTGGTTAGTTTTTCTTCTATCTCTTAATCCCATCTCTCAAGTTGTGATTTTCTTTAACCCCTCCTTCTTACATATTTTTCCATTTTTGAATTCTATCCTTCATTGTCTCAAATTCACTCTTGAACCTCTCTAAGAATCTATCCTCTATTTGAGTTTGAATGGTATCTTTAATTTTTTTATCAATCATTGCCTCTAGATCTATTCTGGGGTTTCCATGCCTCTTTCTTCAATTCTTTTTTCTAATGTTTCTAACTCTATTTGGATTTTGGCATCTCTATTCTCTCTCTTTTTCTACACTGACTCCATATAATCATAAGGGATCTCTAGGGTGATTTTTGGGGCCTCCCCTTGTTGGCTAAGTTTTTGGAATAGGTGTATGCCTATATTGAAAAGAAGAGAAAAAAATATGTAACAATTATTATTATGGATTGACTTTTATCTCTCAAATCAATCCCTTTACTTATGGAACTTAAAATAAATAAAATGTATTTAAATCTCTTTATGTAAAATTAAAATTGAATCAAAGTAAAGTATACTCACCTCTCATTTTAGATGTCCAATTACTCAACTCGTTGAAGAAATCAAAACCCTAAATATAATCTTAAAATAAAATATCTCCTTAAAATACACAATATTAATATATGATATTAAAAAATATTATTATTTATATTTAAAATAAACTTATAAAACTTTTTTTATTAGTAATATTAACTATAATTAGAATCTTTATAAAGGTAATTAAAGTTATTATATGATATTAAAAAAAATACATATTTATATTTAACATAACTTATGAAAAAAATAAATAAAAATTATTAATAACATAATCTTTTATCTTTTATGCAGTGTTATACTATTTCTAAGTTATAATAACTTAAAAATATGGTTTTGTGATTGTTAATTTTTATTTTTCTATATGAAAATGATTTGTACCCACACATGTTACTTCTTTTATTACTTTCTTCAAAAATATTATTTTGAAATTTTAAAATAATTAAAACATAAATAAATAACTTTATTGCGTCCATCTAAAAGAAAGATAAAGCCCTTTTATCTCATTCTCTCTTTATGTTACACATTTTTCATATGTGAAATTATTAATGTATCAACCAAAATTTAATAAACACGATTTTGAAAAAACATAAATTATTTTTTTTCTTTCAAAAATATTATTTTGAAATCTTAAAAAATAATTAAAAAACATAAATAAATAACTTTATTGCGTCCATCTAAAAGTATAGGCATAAAGTCTTTACTTATTCTCTCTTTTTATGTTATACATTTTTTTCATATATGTGAAATTATTAATGTATCAACCAAAATTTAATAAACACGTTTTTTTTGTTTTTCAAATCATATTATTTTATACTTTATTAAATTATTTATAAATAAATACCTTAAATTTTTATCATATTCTCTTTTATGTTATACATTTATTTTCATATATGTGACATTATTAATGTATCAACGAAAATTTAATAAATACTTTTTTTTCAAATCATGTTATTTTACACTTTATTAAATTATTTATAAATAATAATTTTGAAATCTATAGTTATATGTGAATATGCAATTCAAATTTGTTAATTGGATTTAATTTTAATGAATAAAACAAAATTTTTATTCTTTTATCCCAATTCTAATTTTAAAAGATAATTTTATTTTTTATTTAATTTCAGATTTCAAAATGAAAAGTTTTATTATTCTTAAACAAATTCAAATTTCATTAATCAATGATTAATATTGTTCAAAAAAAAAAATAATATATGATTTTTTTTTAAATTTTTACACTTACTAATAGTTTTTTAATCTCTCATTACAAATTTATTGAAATTTGTACTTGGTAATTTTTGAATCTTCAAATCACATTGTATAATATAAAAAACATTAAGAGATGTTTTTGTACCATTTTTTTAGTTATTACAGGTTATAAAATTACATTGTAAAATAAAGCTAAAAATTATATTTTTAGTTATTACAGGTTATAAAATTACATTGTAGAATAAAACTAAAAATTATATTGAAAAGTGTTGAAATTATTTAGCAACATTTAAAACTTTCTTTATACAAAATAAAAGTGTTGTGGAGTTTGTTAATCCAAATTTAATTTTGTATTTGAACAAAGACTTTTACATTAGGCTACATCTACCAAATCAAATTTATCTAAGTTGACATTGTCAACATGTTTTCCATAATTCATATAATAAAAAATTATTTAACAAATATTTAAACTCTCTATATAAAAAAATAAAATAAAAGTGTTTTTCAATTATATAATAAAATTATTTAGAAAATACTTAAAATCTCTCTATATAAAATAAAAGTATTGTGGAGTTTGTTAATCCAATTTTAATTATACATTTAGCATAAAAACTACATTGCCAATCACATTTAGCATTACCAATATGTTTTCTATTTTTTGGTTAATCATGTTATTTAATAGACTTCACATTGCAAATCACATTTAGCATTACCAATATGTTTTCTATTTTTTGGTTACCATGTTATTTAATAGACTTCCTTATTAGTAATTTTGATTTACATTCCAATGATTTTATGATTTGTTTGAAAATAGTAATTTTTAGAAAATCCCCATTCAATCTATATTATGAACTTTTTATTCAATATACCATATGTTACTTTAATAATTTCTTACCTATGAAAGAGTGACAAGATAATCACTATATCACTATGTATAGTCTCATTTTCATTTCATAATGAATTTAGATTATCAAAAGTTAAGAATGAACTACTACAATGTAAATAACTATATATGTTACAATAATTTTGAATATTTGATTAAGTAATATTCAATAGTCTTGACAAATTTCTTTCCGAAAAGTTTAAAAGAACACATGGGTTCTAGTTCAATCATATTTTGGAGTGTTATGGATAGTATGACAAACAACTTCTATTTATCAATTTCTTTTAGGAAGGTTTTGAAGACTTCAATTACATTTTTGATATCATTAATAATTGCTAATACCTAACTCTCTCCAATTCTACTTCAACTTTTAAAGGCAAGGAGTAGCCACTATCACTTCTCTTTTGCTTTTAAGCTATGTATAAGTAACACATTATTACAAGTTTCAAGTGTTTCATAATTATTTTGTCTTTTTGCTTCAGACTATGTAGAACTATTACATTAAAACATTTCTAAGAGGCTAGTATAAACAACTTTGTCGCTTATTTCAATTTTTAATTTAATTTTTGTTTTATTTTAAATTTTTAATGTTCTATAGTTTTTAATTTTTTAGTTTATTTTTATAATTCATTTTTAATTTTTGTGTTTTTTAAAAGTTATTTTGTTGTGGTGTTTTTTCCATTTTTATATTTCGCTTTTAATTTGTATTTTAGCTAGTGATTTTAGTATTTTTCAAATCATTTTTTGCATTTTTGTGAAAATGTTGGTTATTTTTTCATCATTTTATTAATAAAAAAAAATGTTTTTTTCATTTTAATGAAAAACTTATTTTTCATTTGTTAATTTTTTATTTGTTTTACCCAGGGTGTAGAATAGTCGCTGATGGAGTATAATGTTAAGGCACTCCATTAAGTGGAGTCACTGGTTCAAAACCCACAACTTACCTTGTGTTTCACGTGAGGGGTCGCGGTTCATGCTTGAGGTTATAGTGGTAGCAATGGATAACACATCATGTGTCACGCTGAAAATGCGTCTCCGCTTAGTTGTTGATTCCGCTTATCAAAAATTCCATTTTTTCCGTATTTTTACCCTAAAAATTAATGGCCTCACTGGCAGTAATAATGGTGTTCATACTAATTTTTTCATTACAAAGTAAAATACAAAAATAACCATCTAAAATCTTTATATTTAGTATTGAATTTGAGTATTAAATGGAAGAGCATGAAAACTGGGGTGGGGTTTACATGGGAGGTTTGGTAACCCGGAGAGCATTTTTTTAGTAGCCTAAAAATGGGAGTTATGAAGGACGAAGTGGGAAATGGTCATGGCCGAGCGGATCAAGGGACCTTGGAACCCCATGGAGAACACAACGCTCAAGGAGATGGTGGAGAAATACAAGCCGTTGAGTATTAATGTACCCTCTGTTATCATACCTCGAACCTCCTAAACCAGAGCATACATCCTAAACGAAATCTTATAAATATTACAAAACAATATTTATGAATAATTATTAGTCCCTGTCGAAAAGTTTAGAGGGACTATATTGATCGATAATTCATTGACTTCAAATTAGTTTTGCCTGACTAATTTTTTTGCATAATCTCTATTGTTCGAACTAGAGAACTAAAACATATTTTTTATATAATAAACCTTATATGCCATGATCTCATTGATAATAGATTTGAGGTCTTATTGTTAGTTTCATATTCTAATGTTTTATATTCCAATTTTTTGATCATCTAGGGTATTTTTGAATTTTTATTATTCTCTCATATTAGTTTGTCCTTTGACTAATTTTGTTTTGCATAGTCTCCATTGTTCAACTATCATATTATTATTATTATTATTACATAAGTACTTAAAGAGGCTTTTTAATTATTATGTGCATATAAACATACCACACCTCACAAATGTTTCAAATGTAGGCCCTTGGATGGTTCTAATGCCTCTTTAAGTGTTTTACCTAACACCACAACCTTAAATGTTTAATTTAACAAATGTGTTACACACATTTTCCTCTAATTTTATATAATAAAAAAAACATTTTATGTCATGATCTCATTGGATAATAGATTTGAGGTCTTATCACAACTTCTTCGATATTCCCAATGTTTTATGTGTTAGCATATCCAAAGTTTTGATCATCTATGGTCTTTTTGAATTTTTACTATTGTTCATATTAGTTTGTCCTTTCACTAATTTTTTTTTCCATATCTCTATTGTTCTAACTATTGTTATTATTATTATTATACTTAAAGAGTTTTTAATTATTATGTAATGTAAACATACCACACTAGATTCTTTCTTAAATGTTTACACAAAGCCAGGCCCTTTGACGCTTCTCATGATATCCTTAAATGTTTACCTAATATGCCTCACAACCTTAAATGTTTATTTAACATGCTGTTACAATACATTTTCCTTTGATTTTTGGATACAGTCTTGTCTGCATTGAATTTGGGAAATATTGTTCTTCACCGGCATTACCGGTTCACTGGTTGATGCTTGCACGCTATTGCTGGATGTTGCTTATTTTTGTTTGATTGAACTTTGCAAAGTTGAGGTCCTCCACCGGGGCTGGAACTCTTGGTGCTTGTTAACTGGTTTTTTATTTGTTGTTTTCTCATTTCTTGTTTGTACTTGTAAGGTTGAGGTCCCACATCCTGTAGTTGGACTCCATATTGCGCTTTACACGATAGGGTTTTCTCAAGTCACATTGAACTCAAGGATTCTTTCATTCCCTATTCACGGGTAAGTTTCATTTCCATAGTTTCATTCCTATTCGTTGTTTTTTTTTTACTACATTTGCAGCTTGCAGGCAAGAATTTTCAATACTAGGGAATGTTCAAGGCCAAAACTTCTACAGTAAGATCTTCTATGTGACTAATGCTGGATTACTACAGAGAGGGGGTGAATCAGTTATGAGCAATTATAATACTTTTAACCAAATAATCCAAGTGTTATGTCAATGTAGAATTATCATCCACAATGAGCAATGAACAAATGAACAATCATACACATACACAAGCATAATTCAAGTATTTTACGTGTAAACCTAAAGCCAGAGAAAACCACGTAATGTTTTTCTTATATGTCTTGAATAATTACATTCATTGGAAAGGCACCAACTTCCTTTGTTTTTCAAATTTCAATTGGAAGGAGGCTCCAACCCCCTTGTTTCTTACGCTACAACCTAAAGGAAGCTCCAACTCCCCCAATTCCCTAGTTACAACTAGAAGGAGGCTACAACCACCTATGTTATCCTGGCTACAAACTGGGAGATGGCTATAACCACTGTATTTGTCTTCACTTCAACCGGCCCTAAAGTAGAAGTAGAATGATGGGAACCATTGTCACACTATCAATGGAGATATATAACACTGTGAAACCTATATACCAATAAATATGAACTATGCATCAACCATGCATCAACCAGACATCAACTCACCAACCTCGTAATTATAAACAAGTGCATCAACCATGCACCAACTCATATCACCTCAAACAACCTACAATCAACCTTATACCATAAACAAGTGCATCCATATACCAAGTATGTACCAATATGTGTCAACTACTCATCAACTATGACTCATCAATATGTACCAACATCATCAACTATACACCTCATGTAAGGTACAACTCATCAACTACTTGTCTCCAACCATGTACCAACATCACCAAATATCCCAACCAAACTCCCTCATTAATTTCATCATCCAAATCTGATTTGTAGTCTGTAATAGACCTTGTGTATAAGATCACCTTCCAAGAACCTTCCCAATCTAACAACAAAGACTAGCATTTTCATCAAACTTTCTTTAGTCTCGCATGCCTAGTTTTGGATTAGTCAACCCTAACTTGAAGTAATCATAACTTTGTAACTGTGAATGTATAAAGATCTAAAACTGATACAAAATGTCTTTCTAAGTATTTTATGCAATTCCCTCCAAGTTTCACTACTTGGAAACGCCTCATAAAAGGAGTTATAGCACAAAATGACATACCTTGGTCGTAATTCATGGCTTATTCTAGAGAGAGACCTCAGAGAGAGCAATGCCACACATAGAATATTTGTTGAATTGATCTAAAATCGTTACACAACATACCTCAACCTGTAATTCTAACCAACACATTTGGTCTCAATCAATTTGGATCTGTTATGAAGTTATGACATTTTACCTGAAACACCTGCTTTTTGACTAGTTTCGTGGGACTAGCCACAAACCTATTTTCCATGGAGTAACCCAAAATACAACGACCCACAAGCTAAATTTTTACCATGTATACTTGGATATGAAGAGGATCTTAGCGAGAGACTTATGATTAATGAAGCATCACATCAACTACACACTTGTTTGATTACTATTCAAGATGCATATAAATAACAAGATAATCAATGAACAAAACACATAACGCAACAAATGATAAAGGAGTTCACCCCTCTTGGGCTACATCTCCGGTCCAAATTTCCAATGGATCATTTGTATTATTTGCTCAAAGTGCTCAAAAATGCCCTTTACAATGCTCAAAATGCCAAATAGGATCGCTTCAATGGATTCAGGACGTCCCAAAACCCTTAGCTAGGCTTTTACAGAACCTCGCTTACTAAAAATGAAGTAGATACTTCCCGAAGTCTCCTCCCAAGCTTGTTGTTGTCTCTATACAAAAACGCACTTTGGCTCCCAACCTAAATACATGCAATTTAAAAGCCGCAAAAACTTGGCACTAGCTAAACCGCATTAATAACCAGCCCAAACTATCGAATCGTTACACGCTTCAATCTCTAACTACCAACGCACCATAAGCACATGTAGGTCAATACGACCGCTACACTCAACACAATGTGGCTTAAGTTTTAACAACCGCTTGATAACCATAATGTTGCCCCACGTGCATATATATATTGGTCACATGTCATACCAAACCCATGTATATATTTAAATGGTTATAACATAGTTACGGTGGTAACTGCCATAGCTCTGGTCGCATACAATACAACACATGACAATGGGTCGGGAATAGCCCCTACCATCCAATTTTTTCAAACATATTAAAACAATGTTAAATACAATGCTTTGTATATATATAACAAGGAACATGCGTATGCTAGTTGGGTGGTCTTTCCCAAAGCTTTACCCTGGCGGCTCTGGTCGACTCTTGCTGAGTGCAAAGGTTTTAACGAACAAACAGGTGACATGTGGCGGACTTTGATTGGGCCACGTGTCAAATTCCCATTCGCTCCCAAAAAACATCATATGCCATATATCCAATTATTCTACACGTCACAGACGGCCCGCCACATGTCATCCATACCTTCCATGTCATCCAGACGGACCGTATAATCAGCATCCCTTTTCGGGCTCGCTTTTCCATTTTTGAAAAGAATATTTATATCTCAAGCCCTAACGTCCGCTTGAACCCAAATGAGTTGTGTTGGTTCGCAACGATGAGGCCTACTCATTCCTCCGACGAAGCTTATCGAAAGCACTTCTTTGTGTTTTGAGTAAAAATTTGATCCCTCATCACCTCCCCATTGAAAGCTTTTGGACCTCCAAAGACTATTTTCAGTTCATTTGAAGATGATACCTCACTCTTTCAACCTCAATCCACTTGTCTTTCTTGGATTTGTACCTTTAAGACCAACTCTCAAGATACTCCACATTTCCTTTACTTTGAAGTTCTATTCTATCAAGGATGGTGTCTTCATGCAATTCTCTAAGATATTCTGGGGAAAAATCATCTAGAAGGAATTGAATATGCTCTCCTTGATCATCAATCAACTGAGGCTCATATACAATTTTCAAATTCTCAACATTACCAACATCGTGATGCTTGTCATGTCTCATCTTTGTAATTTGGCTTGACTTCTTTTCCAACCGCTTCAGACCATTTGATGTAATGGATCATTTGTTCAATGAATTTTTCTCACTTATCAATGTCATATTGACCATCGATAGCAATGTCCTTCCCAAAGATAAAATCTAATGGAGATTTGGACAAATAGCCAAAACATGCTTCAAATGGCTTATGCTTAGTTGAAGCATATGCTTAGCATGATTGTACGCATGCTAAATATAATGTAAAATGTTCATCCTAAAGTTTAAGATGCTTGCTGCAACAACCACGAAGAAGATGCACTGCTCGGGATTTACTACGCATGTCCTAATTCATCGGCTTGCGGATGAAAAGATGTGCTCTTTAAGTTTGGTGTCCATGAGTGCCCTATAACTCGATCTAAAACTTCCAACAAATCGAGAACTCGACTTAAATAATGATTTAGGGAAATCCAAAATGCACCCAAACATTTTGAAAGAATATTTGTGCCATCTGCTCACCAGTAACCTTCTTTGTACAAGGCATCAAAATACATATTTTGCTAAATCGATCAACCACAATATAAAGATAACTAAGGATTTTGTCTAGACATAGGTAAACCTTCTACTTAAGTCCATGGAAATGATTTCCTAAGGATCTAGAAGGAACTGAAGTGGAGTATACAAACCCAACTTCTTCATTGCTAGGTTTACTTGTGGCACATAGCTTAACATCCCCTAACATATTTGGAAACACTTTCATTCATTTTAGTCAGAAATATAATATCTCTTTGCAATTAGCCACCGTCTTTGACCGTCTTCACACCAAAATGACCAACAATAAGAGAAGCAAATCGTGTTTCCCTTTATAATGTTGATTCTTTCCAGTGGAATACATAACTTGCCAAGATGATACAAAATATTATCATGCACATGGTAATCTAATTCTTCAACATGGTTATTAGAGTGGTACAAAGTTTCATATACTTCTTCAAAATAAGTATATAAAGCATATTGTTCAACATAACTTTCATGCATGATAGGACTATGCTTAAGAATAATCGAAGAACTAATAATAAGCCTTGAAAGCATATCAACGTCTTTGTTATAAATTCCCTTCTTTTACCTGATAACCAAGTGGAACTGCTGAAGAAAACCCATCCATCCTCAAGTGCCTAGCTTGTTGTAGCTTTGTTTGTGATTGTGTATCATAGTTGGTTGATGATCTATGTGAAATGGTTTCTTTTCCCAACAAATAATGTTTCCATTTTTTCACACTTTGTACCAATGCATACAATTCCTCTTTATCATAAATAGGGATAATTAATCACCTAATACCTCATTAAGTCTCTTGATGAAAACAAATGGGCTTACCTATCAGAAAACTCCCCATTGCATAATTGCTTGCATCTGCTTAGATTTCAAAAGGTTGTCTTAAATTTGAAGTGTGAACTAACGTACTTAACTCCATCTTCTCTTTCAAAGTATCAAAGTCCTTTTGTTGCTTGGCCTTCTTATCAAAAAAACTTGCTTGATACTTGTCACCGTGATGTAATGGAGCCGCAATGGAAGAAAGTTAGCAACTTCCTCCAATATTGGTTGCTCCCAAAAAAACTTTACCTTTGTCACATAGCTGGGCTTGGGCCATTCCAATATGACTTTGACCTTGAGAGGGATCAATTTTTAATTCACCTCCACCAACAATATTCCTGGCAAATAATTGAAGTCTCTTTCCAAATTCACATTTGACATTTTCAAAACAACTTTTCCTTCAAAACATCCAAACTTGTTTCACATGTTTAACATGTTCTTCACTAGATTTGCTAAAGATCAAAATATCATCCAAGTAGACAATAACACAATCATCAAGAAAAGGGCCTCAAGACATCATTCATAACTCTCATGAAAGTAGTGTGCATTGCAAAAGTCCAAAAGGCATTACCATCCATTCAAACAAACCTTGCTTAGTTTTGAAAGTCGTCTTCCATAGGTTTCTAAGTAATTCCGATCTGATGATATCCAGTTCTTAAATCTAACTTAGAAAATATTTAGCATCTTTCAATTGATCAAGAAAATCATTGACTTAGAAGAGGATAACGATTCTTTAATGTAATATTGTTCAATGCCCTGGAATCAACACACATACACCATGTACCATCTTCTTTCGCACTAACACAATTGAGATCCACATGGCAATGAGCTTGGTACACTAACCCCGTCGAGAAACTCTTGATTTGTTTAATCTCATCATTTTCTCTATAACTAACATTCCCTGGTATTACATACCAAATGTTAAAGAGGACAATCTTGTTGCAATTGATTTCATGTTGGATATCCCTTTGGAGGTAATCCCTTGGTTCTTAAACATTTCATCATATTGATTAACAACTATATAGATCAGATTTCAAATTTGTATCACAACCTGAAATGCTTCGCTTTCAATATCATTTTTGGGTTTAACTTCATTAAGAGAACAAAATTCTTAATACTAGCATTGACTAATCTCTTCTATTTGTCCCACATTTACAAGTGATAAATTCATCTTCTTGTATGGGCTCTAACAATGTACTTCAACTCCATTCTTAAACAAATGATACTTATTCTCATGACGATGAAAAATAGCTTCTCTATCATATAAATAACATGAGCTTCCCAACACACAATACGTATATCCAATGGAATAACATCAAGCTTCACCTCATCAACAAAATGTGCAAAGAAACCTAAGCTTGTTCCTTCTTGTTAATGGTAACTTAGCATTATCACATATCCAACTAAGAGGGTATGGTTTAGATGTGAATTGTTTCCAACTTTAATTTCTAATAGTTTCGTGATATATTTGTTTGAGATCCAATATCAAATAGAGTATCTATCTTAGTATGCTTTGAACAACCCTTATGTGAAAAAAAGTTCACCTCTCTTTTTCTTGTTGAGTTACATTGAGATTATTGTTACTTGAAGAACTAGTACTTGCAATAGAACCATTACCTTGATAACCCATAGCTGTGATCTTTGTTTCATCACCCCAATCAACCTAAATCATGTTGTATGGTTGCGTTAAATCTTGACTCTTGCTCCTTTGTTGCCAAACTTTTGGGTCTCTTTCAGATGAAGTTTCCAACAATAGGAGCATATTTTGAACAATGCTCTGTATGTGAATTTATCTCCTTCTTAACAACAACACTTTTCCGCTGCCCTTGATCTCCTTTGTCTCCATGGTTGCAAGGCTTCTTGTTACCCTCCCTCATGAGTTTCGCTCCTTCCTATTGCTTCCAAATGAGTGGCCCCAACACAAACTTCATCTAGATTTGAAGGATTAAACATGAGTATAGTATGTCTAAATAACTATGAGTAAAGTTTCTTGAGAAGACAAATTACCCCCAAAACCAAAGCTCTTCTCCTAAATTCTTGTGTAAATCTTTGTACATTCTATCCTTTAACTTGTCTTAAAGTTTTGTCAATCCATAAGTAGCTTTTTGCATATATGCCAATGGTAAAATTGTCTTAATTGCTACAATAAAAATCATTCCAAGAGGTTAAAATTTTACCATGTTTCTTCATGTCTTCCTCAGTCTTGGATTCCCACCAAAATAAAGTAAGCAAGGTTGCACTATCCAATCTTTAAAGAAGCAAGTCAATCTTGCCTCATCATCTTGAATTTTGTATCCCATAATACACCTCAATCTGACGAACCAATTATCTAAAGATTAATCCTCCATTGTATATCGGCAATTCGAATTTAATATCAACTTTAATGAAGGAATTTGTGAAGGAGTTTTTACCATGTCCCTTTGGAGAATCTTTAAGAGGTCTTGAATTGGTAGAAGAAGAAGAAGAAGATGATGATGATGATGGAGGAGAGGGCGGTGGAGAAGCACCATCTCCATTTCCATTTGGAGTTTTATCACCAATTGCCTCCCATATGCTTTGAAGGGTTGAGCCTTCACCTGTAATCTTGTATTCTTTTCTATCAAGATATTCATCATCTCTCATTTCCATGATAGCCTTCTGAGATCTTCATCTTCTAGAACATGTTCATGACTCTCTTCATGAGCCATACTTGGTGAATGCCTCCTTGAAACTCTTCAAGACGATGGTATATTATTTTCTCCTTTGAAGGATGAGTACAAGTTGACCTTCTCCTCTTGTGAGTTTCAACCGGGTGAGCACATAAAACAAACACTTGCAAATAATCAAGTATTCAAAACCTATGCTTTGATACCAACTTGATCTAAAATGAAGACTTGTATACTTGAAAATATTTACAGGTTAAATTTATGTGTTAAAAAGCAAATGGATCAACTTTGCAACACAACTTTAATAGGATTTACTCATTCAAGATGTATAAACAATAGCATAATCAATGAACGTAAAACACATAATACGCTACAAATTATAAAGGAGTTCACCCCTCTTGGGCTACATCTCCTATTCAGCTTCCAATGGATCATTTGTATTATTTTCTCAAAGTGATAAAAAATGTGCTTTACAATGCTCAAAAATGCCAAATAGATGGCTCCAATGGTTTCAAAACATCCAAAAAACCCCAGCTGGGCTCTTTTTCAACCTCTTTGGCCAAAAATGAAGCGGTAGATAGGCTTTCTGGAAGCTCCCCTTCAAGCTTGTTGTTCTCTACATCTACAAAACGCACCCCTTTATGGCTCAACTCTTAGCCCACACGCAATTTAAAGCTTAAAAATTGCACCGGACGCAACCGCACAACCGGTACAAACTCTAGAACGGTTATACGCTAGCCCCTAACTACCAAGTCCATGGGCACATGGTATCACATGACCACAAGTATAACACAATGTGGCTTAAGCCAACAACCGCTTTGATAACCGTAATGTTAAACCCACATGTATATATATATTGGTCACATGGCATACCAAACCGCTCATATATTTAAATGGTTATAACATAGTTACAGTGGGTAACCATCGTAGCTCTGGTCGCATACAATACAACACATGACCATGGGTCGGCCTCAATTCATCACTTCCAAAACATACATTAAAACAATGTTAAATGAAATGCTTTTCATATATATAACAAGGAACATGCATGGGCGCGTTTGCTAACTTTCCCAAAGTTTTCTTTACTCCTACCCCTAGGTCACAGGTTCGACTCCTGCTAAGTGCAAAGTTTTAACCAACAAACAAAGTGACACGTTGCAGACTGTGATTGGGCCACGTGTCACAATCCCATTCGCTACCAACAAACACGTCACATACCAACCGGCCCAATAACCGTCACACGCCGCATCTACCGGCCACGATACATCATAATGCATAGCCTACCATGTCATCATCCATACATGGATTGTATGGACCGTACAATCAACATCCCTTTTTTACATGTTTTCCATTTTGAATAGAATGTGATATCTCTCGCTCCTGATTTCTGTTTGAGACGAAATGAGTTTTGTTGGGTTTGTGATGATGAGGGATATGCTCTTGTTTGATTTGAATTGATTCCGAGGACTTTGAATTTTGATCAAAATTTGATCCCCTCCGACACATAGAAATTTCATTTTCTAAATCATTATAGAAAAAATTATAGTGAAATGGTAGGAGATGACCTATAACATACCTTAGAAAGCATCATCAAAATAATTTATCCTTCCTCAGAATTGGCCTTCTTTCACACACCTTCCCCGACTCGTACTTTAGATATCATTTGTTTACCTCATTAATTTATAGATATTCAATATTCTCAAGTGTTTAAAATGAGAGCCTTGCCTCTTATTTATACCTCCAAGTAGCTTCCTCTTAAAAACATCTTCTGTCACTTTGCCCACTTTCCTTATTTCTCTTAGGGTTAACCCACTCTTAATTTCTCTCCATTAAATTTATTATTGAAATAATTCTTATTTTGTATTCACTTTGAACTATAATACACTCTTCACTTCACTTTGGCTATTTACCTTAAAATCTCTTAAACCACTCTCACTACTTTGACCTTTTGGGCTTCCAGATGACATAAGAGGGAGGGTCCCTCTCCAACTGTGGCCATAACTCTCAAACCGGGTGGAGTTGCATTATCCTTCCACATACCAACATAAATGGAAATGGTATGTACTATCCATATCTAATAGTATTACCTTCAAATATAGAAAAAATCATATCAAGGTCCATCAAACAAACTTGGGTCCATTACCCAAACCTCACCTAACAACTTCACATGGTCATAACTTCTAACCGTGAGGAGGGAGTTAGTGTGACGCTCTACATACCAATTAAATACATGATAAGAACCATCCATCTAGGACAGTTTGCTCAACAAATTCACTCATATCCTTCATCTCATTATTCCATACTAAATAATGGGTTCTCTTGCACTGTGCCGCCTTCTTCCGTGAGGGCTTTCACCATAAGGGGACCACTTTGGTTCATCCATATTTACTTATTATCAACCATGAAAAAACAATAATGAGTCATATTTACATCAAACAATCTTGGGTCCATTACCCAAACCACAGGTTACTTGCTCCTTTGTGCTACGGGGCTTTCTTCAAGGGTTGACATCAATGACAACCAACCTTAATCAACAACTACTACGACCAGAGAAACAAGAGTGTACTACTGTCTTGTTCTTGTTCTTGTTCTTGAACGCCAATTTTTGAGACAGAACCCACTTTTGTCACAGACATAGTGACATATAAAAAAGGAAATCAAATTTTCTCCTCATATTTTCGCATCCTGAAAAATATATGTTTGGTAAAAAAAAATCAGGCTGGTCCCTGCCTAAAAGTTAATTTACCCGGAAGAATTAAAAATTAATTTGTTGAGTCAATTAAAAGTAAATTAAAAGTTAATTTACTCGGAAAGATTATCCTCAACTTATAGTTGCAGAACAAGATTATCCTCAGCTTAATTGTATCATGGACAAATGCAAAATATGCTCACATGTATTAATTTAATACCATTTAAACTAAATAGTTCAAATTCGTTTGTGGCAATGCCATAGCCAAAGAATACATCGCCACAACCAAATTCTACCAGTGCTTTCTTTTTATTTACTTTTCAACATTGTAGTTTCTCTTAATCTTGTTCATGTTCTGATATTTTTACTAATGAAATATATTTAAAAAATGAATATTTATTAATATTAATATATCATGGACAAGTGCAATGTTAATTTACCATTGAATATTATCCTCAACTTATAGTTGCAGAACAAGATTATCCTCAACTTAATTGTATCATGGACAAGTGCAAAATATGCTCAGATGTATTACTTTGATACCATTTAAACTAAATAGTTCAAATTCGTTTGTGGCAATGCCATAGCCAACGAATACATCCCCACAACCAAATTCTATCAATTATTTATTTTTATTTACTTTTCAACATTGTATCTTGTTCATGTTCTTCTAGTTTTACTAACTAAATATATTTTAAAAATGAATATTTATTACAAATAATCATCCCTTTAATACAAATACAAATATAAATAAATGGAATATTTATTATTAGCGAGAGCTATTTCTATTTTTATGATATTTTAGGGATAAACATAAATATATTTATTTTTCCCCTCTACTTTCACTTTCTGGTTGCTTTGCTTAGTCGTTTTTTCAAAAATTTCTAGGTGTGTGGATTGGCGGACTCATGGGATCACATTTATAGTCATGATTTTATGTCAGGAGTCCGACCAACGACTTCCTCATTCCATACTTAGCCACTTTTTCGATTGCAGGTTCCCGGACTGGTGGGCTCAAAATTGCGCTTCTATTGTTCCATGTCCTCCAAACAGCACTCAGATTTCCGTGATATACAAATTGATAGTCGAACTCCTAGGCTGGCGAACTCAAGATTGTGCTTATATTATAAATTTTGAAGAAGCCTTAAAAAATAATTTGGTTATAAAAATAAAATAAAAAAGTTATTTTATATTATTAAGGGTTGATCATGTTAAAATGAAATGTCCATAATACTATTAACTTTAATTATGGTAATTCTTACTTTATTTTCTTAAAATTTAACTTCTGAATTACTATCTCAAGCTTTCATATAACCATTCTCTTACATATTTTAATAAACTTTAACAAAATTTAAACTTTATGGTCTCAAACTTCCATAGAACCATTAGCTTTCATAGATATTTTAATAAAATCTAGATATTTATTTTAATTTTAAACATGTATTTTTTTTAAAATAATTTTAATTATTCAAATTAAAATGAACCAAAATTTTATAATATTTTTATTTATTAATAATTTCATTATTATAAAATTTATCTTAATTTTATAAGAATATAAAATTTAATATAATTGTGGTTTTTTTAATATTTTCATAATTGAATTTTAATTTAAATATTGTTGACTTTTATTTTCATAAATGAATTTTACTGTGTACTTTTAATATTTTCATAATTGAATTTTAGTTTGGACGAACATTTGGAACCCCATATTGTTGACTTCAGTTTGGCCCAAGTTATAAGCAATAATCAGCGCACACAGAGCTTGTAATCATAACTAGAGAGCATGTAATCATTATGTAAGCTTGGGATAGTAATTCAGAAGTTAAATTTTAAGAAAATAAAGTAAGAATTACCATAATTAAAGTTAATGGTATCATGAACATTTCATTTTAACATGATCAACTCTTAATAATATTAAATAACATTTTTTATTTTTATAACTAAATTACTTTTTAAGGCTTTTTCAAAATTTATAATATAAGCGTAATCTTGAGCCCTCCGGCCCATGAGTCTGGATGTCAATTTGTATATAGTGGAGCTATGGGTGTTGTTTGGAGGACAGAGAACAATAGAAGCACAATTTTGAGCCCGCCAGCCCGGTCGAACTCGTGAGAAAGTTGTTGGTCGAACTCGTGATACATAAGCATGACTATAAATGTGAACCCGTGAGTCCGCCAACCCGCGCACCTAGACATTTTCAGAAAAACTAATAATAATAAACACAAAAATATAAAATATAATAATAATAAATACAATTATTATCCCATTCCAAGTTTATTAGATATCACCTCGTAAAAGACAATGAAGTTTATATCGATCATGCATTTAAAAAAAATGGATTTAACATCCTTTAATAATTTTATGTAATTAAATTTTACAATATTAATATTTAATATTAATAATTTAATATTTGGAAATAATGTTTTTAGATAATGTTAGATAGGGATCATCATCCGTCAACAATATCTATCCTCACTAATTAATAGTTGAATAACTAATTTATTAAAGGATAAAGATTAAATGAAGACAATTATTGGATGTATCCCACCATCCAATCTTACATCCTCCCTCATATTTTCAAAAAAAAGACACCTATCACTATAATTTAATATATCACACATTTTAAATTCAATTAATATATTACTAATACAAACATGCAAAATATAATAATAATAAATACAATTTTTTTATCTCATTCAAAGTTTATTAGATATCACCCAAAAAAATACAACCAAGTTTATATAGATGAGAAAGTTTATTAGACATCAATAAAAAGTTATAATCAAAAGTACACAGTAAAGTTTTTTTTAAACTTAAAATTAAGTATTCTTATTTTCAAATTTTGTTAATTTTATTTTAAATTTAAATTAAAAAAAAAAAATTATTCAAAAAAAATTTGATTTTTACTCGGTATTTATCATAAACTTAAAAAAATTAGTTAAAATTTAAAATTGAATTATCAAAATATTAAAAAAAACACAATTATATTAAATTTTATATTCTTATAACATTAAGATATCCTCGTCCCCGAGGTGTAGGACAGTCGGTGACGGAGTGTGTTGTTAAGCCACTCCGTGATGCTAAAGTCACCGGTTCGAAACCTGCGGGGACAAAAAATCCAACCATGTTAAGGGTTGGTGTGGCTCAGGCCGGGTGCGATCCC
>SNQJ01S0092456.1:1249-18124 GCA_010110895.2 Picea sitchensis
AGAAGGCCAATTGGTCCACTGTAATGACTTTTCCTTGATGTGGGAAATGTACAACGCGAAAAAGATTGGACACAACTGTATGCATGGAATCGATCCAGCTACGACCAAGTAGAAGGTTGTAGTCGAGAGGAGCGTCAAACACCTCCACTTCAATGTTGACCGTTTTGCCTTCTAACGTAATAGGAAATGACGGGAGGACATCGTAAGGCTTAAAACCAGATCCATTGAAGGCTTTCAGCGTGTTGTAGTTTACACAGTTGATTGCTTCCGCCCAATAATTTAGACATAATCCCTTAGATTGGATCATACAATTAGCCATTTCTTTTAATGTGCGGTTATTTCTCTGAGCAACACCATTTTTTGTGGTGTATATGGAACAATGTGTTGCATTTGGATGCCCTATGTAGTGCAGTAACTTGTAGTGTAGTGCAGTAATTTGATGTCCATATTTCTTTTATACAAGGGCCTTGTAGGCCAAAAACTTGTGAAAAACTTCGCTCTTAAATTTTAAGAAGTAAACCCAAGTACGTCTGGAAAAGTCATCAATGAAATTTATGAAATACTTGCACCCAGAAAAAGAAGGAGAAGAAAGTGGACCACACAAATCACTGTGAACAAGCTGTAAAGGGCCCGAGGCGTGCTAAGATGCACGTTTGTCAAAACTGTCCCGATGATGTTTTCCAAGAACACAACCAACACAAACACTATCTCTGCATGAAACAAGAGGAAGACCAATCACCATCTATTGATTACATAGTTTTTGCAATGTGCAATAGTTTACTAGATGACCAAACTGCTCATGCAAAAGTTTGCTCAAGTCATCGCTATGAGCAACAAAAACTGATGAAAAAGATGATGACCTAAAGTTGTCAAACTTGTACAACCTGGTAATATCATCAATAATTCCAGTTGCAAGAACATGCTTAGGATCTTTTAGATCCTTGATTACAACTTGGTGAGGTGAAAAATCTACGATTTTACCTTCACCTGATAATAGATAATTGAAATGACTTGGAACACATAATAGATAATTGAAATGACCGTTTTCTACTTGAACTGTTCCAGATCCTTCAACACTATGAGATCTATCACCACCAACAAATATTGTCTTGGTGTTACATTCATTTAGAGAAGAAAATATGTCTCTATCCTTAGCCATATGATAAGATGCTCCTGAATCAATAATCCACTCATCAGAAGAAGAAGTAGAAGTTGTATTGAAGGGGAAACCAGAAGCAGAAAGTGCATGTCCATGAGAAGAAGAAGAAGAAGAAGTAGAATCAATACTGATGTTGTGCTTCTTCATCGCTTCTTCTAAAACTGCCATCTTCTTGAAAATTTTGGACTCATCATGACCATCTTTATCACAAAAGTTACAATATTTATCAGTCTTCTTACTTTTATATTTTTCTCCTTTGTCACCAATAGGAGCGAAAGTTGTCTGAGTGGGTTTGGGACCCTTATATTGCTTGTTGTTGTGGCGAGGATGTTGCTTCTTGGGATTCTTGGGTTTATCTTTCTGATGAACGATCAAGGCTTTGTTGGAGGTACCTGCAGTGATGATCACTCCAAGTTGTACAAGCTTATCTTGCTCTCTAATCAAAGCATCACAAAAGTTCTCAAGACTGGGTTTTTTATAAGCTTCTCCTAGATCCTCTTGCATGACATAAAAGGTAGATACAAACACAAAATATGCACTACCTATCTTAGAAAGAATAAGATATATGCAATGATCTTTTTCTATCTTAATCTTACATTTTTCACATAAATTTATGAGTGTTTTAAACTTAGATAGATAGTCGGTACTTGATTTTCTAATTGTTGTGCTCGAATAATATTGTGTTTACCAAACATATATTCAATCTTGTCCCAAGCTTCTTTGGGTTAATCAATTGATTGAAGGTGGAACCTTAAATCAAGAGATATGGATATTCAGATTAATCCACGTGCTTTGTCATTGATATTATCCCATTTGAATTTCTTATTAGCATCAGTGGGTGTTGTTTCATTTCCCAAGGTAATCTAGTACAAGTCTTTACTTCTTAATAAATCCTCCATATAGGATTTCCATTGGAAGTAGTTGGTGTTGGTAAGCAAGAGATTATTTGTAGAAGCCATATTAAATATGCAGATAATATGGATTTAAAAATTGAAACTGGTGATCTGGATGGAAAGATCTCGAAAAGTTAGGCGGTTTAAAAAAAAACGACACTGAAAACGGATTTCGGATGTGAGAGTTATGCCATTTAAAAAAAAACATAAATGATAACCAAAGGACCACGTGGTGGTGTAAGTTGCTTTATGAAGTGACCCATTTTTATAAAGAGAAGTGGGGATCACTTTTACAATGAAGTTACTTTATAAATGAAAAATTGCATGCAAAATAAATAACTCTAAAATAAAATATTAAAGCTACTTATATTGATTCACTTTTATACTTGAAGTGAAATACACTTTACAATTTTGGCATGAACTTTTTCAAAAAATGTAACAAAAAAAGAGACTTGAACTCAAGACCTCTTACTTAATAAGACAACTTTTAACCAAATGGTCTAGCAAAACATATTGCATTGTTTAGGAAGAGCATTGGGGTTGTTGTTGACAAATTTTAACCAAATGGTCTAACAAAACATATTGTATTGTTTAGGAAGAGCATTGGGGGTGTTGTTGTTGTTGTTGTTGTTGGAGAGCGTGCTAAAAAAAAACTCTTTTCACACAAGAAAAACATTTCGCTTCTCAATGACAACAAGGGTTAGATCTCAGTTAGCTTACCTAGAAGATGCACCTTTTCCTATCTGTTTCTGATTTTCCGAGATCGCATAGAGCGCGGGGAAAAGAGAATACGCAGATCTAAAAGAGTAGAAACCTGGAAATAAATAATACAAAACCGAAATAAAACCAAAATGATACTCTGCAAAAATTTAAAAATGCGTATTCAGGCTTTATACCTTAGGATCTGACTGAAATGGCCGTATCTTGGGCAAACATAAACCTTTTCGAGTGAAAAGAAAAGTGTTCCTAAATGAAATGAGTGCTCCGGATGCAATGGAATAGTCATCTCAACCCATAAATGTATGAAAATGACAGAAAATGGATATGAGTAAACTCGGCTTCACGATGTCGATCTACAACAGGAGCAGGTCTTCAAACATGCTTTGATACCATGTTCAACAACAAATGTATTCCAACAGAGGATGAACACCTTCAGTAACCAATCACACAACCAGATCAAAGATCAACACACCAATGTTTTGACATGGTAAAACCCCTACGGGGAAACATCCATGGCCCCAACCAACGCGACCACTTGGAGCAGTTTTTTAATGCAAAAGAAAAATATTACAGAGATATTTTACAAGAGATTTTCTCACAATCTATCATCGGAAAATGACCCTCCATGATCTTTAAATAGAGATCATGGATCAATCGGGTGTTAAGCCACAGATCAATGGTTGTTAAGATCGAGGATAATATGAACCGTCAAATCACTCTATGTCGGAAACATATCGTGACCGTCGGATTTCCTAACTACAAATGCATACTAATGCATACCAAAGAAACACACTTTTACCTAACGACACATTAGACCAAGTAGATCTTAACTAACTCCTAAGTGTATGAATATCCTAACAAACAGAAGACATTGTGCAATTAGTTTATGCTTTTCCAAACCAAGCACTTGATTTTCATGATGCACTCGGTAAGAACACAAATTTAAAAGGAGCAGATGTAGAACATGTTTTGTCATACATGGATCCTAATGTTTGCATTATTAATTTTGGTAATGAAACCAACAAGTTGGGGTTACTTAGTTACTTACTTTGTCAATTGGGTTTAGTTTGGATGGTTGGGAAGAGATTGTTATCCTCCCCACCGAGGTTCATGTCCCATAAGTGATATGTTGCGTTGTTAATGAATATATTATTGTAATGGCTTCGAGCCCTATTGTTGACCGACCTTGTGCCCTGAAGATTCTAGGATTTAGCCTGGGTACCATCCTCTAAATGAGGGGAAGTACTTTGGGGTTTTCCCTGGACTTTGTAACCTGGAAAAAAAAAGTCGAGGTTACTTAAGGACAATGATTAAGAGTTGCTATAGAAGTGAAACTTAAAATAACCTTATCATGCTTCGAGAATGAATCATCTTAAAGAGGGTGGAAATGTTATGTACATATATATTAACAATAAAGTAATAGTAATATGAATAATATAACAATATATTTATAAATAATAAAGACAATAATAATAACTAGTCATGACTATTCAAATAGGCACTCATTGGATTATATGTATGAGTAGTCCCATTCAATGTAAAGAANATATTAACAATAAAGTAATAGTAATATGAATAATATAACAATATATTTATAAATAATAAAGACAATAATAATAACTAGTCATGACTATTCAAATAGGCACTCATTGGATTATATGTATGAGTAGTCCCATTCAATGTAAAGAAGTGTCAAGTATTATTCTAGTACCACCGGTTGTAAAAGGAGATAACCCTCTAGAAGTGGTTAAGCAAGTTTTCCCCTCAAAGTGGCATAATTCTCTTATCACTATAATTATTATATTCTATTATTGAATATTCATATTAATTGAATATTATATTTATTCTTGGTTATTAGGATCTTAACAAAGGTATTCATAGATGCACATCCCTAAAATTGATTTCAAATAAAGTTTAAAATTCTTAACAAAATGTACCTTTTCCTAAGAAGTTGCATATTATTCTAGTTGTGAATTTCTTTTCTTGGGCATGTGCATGGGCTATGCATTTTCATCATTGTCAAATAGAGTGATTGAAGCCAATATGCACCCTAATAGAGGAAGCAAAGTCAAACTGATTCAACAAGCCCCTAACTCATATAACCTTAAGTAAACAGTGAAACTTTTGCATAAGAACTCCATAAACTGTGGAATGATGAATTGCTTCAGAAGCTCAAAATTTATGTAGTAATTCTCTACAAAATCACTGGCACCAATGCTAATGACAATCCTTATAAACATGGGTAGCTATTGCGGAATTTACATGGGTTGTTTCTCCCTTCCATATTGCAACCGTCATGTAGGAACATTTCACTTCCAAGCCCAACCTTGTTGGTTATTTGGTTAGACCTAGGGGTCTTGACATTTACTAAGGTAGTGGGTTCACTGAACTTTGAATTAATGTAATTTGGCATGTTTTAGTTGGGTTCTAGCAGGATAGGGTTTGTTTTCCCTATTTGAAGTGTAAAGGATTAATCAATCAATTAGTTAAGTATGGAAGATTTGATTGTAAAGCACAAGAGTGTTATTATAGTTGTTAGTTTCACAATGTTAGGGATTTGTTTAGGGGCTGGAAGTTGAGCTTCCATGCTTAAGAATTGTAAGCCTATGGGCATAAAAAGGGAGTGGATGTGTGTGTCGAGACTGAGTGAAGAAATTGCGAGAGAGGCCGACTATGACTTGACAATCCAATTAGTGGCCAATTGAATGTAAAATTAGGCCAATGTATTGAGAGGAGGTCGATTACTAAGAATTGAGCCTAAAGAGAGAGGTCCAAACTGTGAGATCAAACAAAGAGAAGTTCTTACTTTAATTTTATGTGCAGTAAGGGATTTAATAGAATTCTATAAATTTATCTAGCATTTCTGTGTTAATGTGAAATTGAATGTCTCTGTCATTGTTCTTGTATTGAGTGATTAAAGTCAAAGATCAGACTTTACAGAGTTGTGCGTAGATCGTATGGTTGACATCGTGGAAGAAAACCTTTGTGGATGGAAACGGAACAAAAACCGTTAGATCCATATCGATCGTTGGATTGAAAGTCTATTGTGTAAGAAGCGGGACTAAGAGACAATCTCGATCATTGATCACATATGGATCAATGATCTATATCGTTTTGTATTGTAAATATACAGGAACCATCGATCAATGGGAGATCAAGTTAAATTGTGATCATTCATTGCAAAACGAATAGATAAGGAGTTCGAGATTGTAATAAAACTGACATTTGACATCTGGTGACGGAGTTAGATCTAACAATCAAAGCCAAGGTCAAATCGATGGAAAATAAGTCTATCGAGAGTTAGAAGCTACGGGAAAGTTAAGGGAGGCGATCGAATCCTTTACAAGAAGATCAATGGTACAGGTCTGCGCATCGATGGTTGAGATTCCATCAGATCTCGTCCATCAGAACAAATAGAAAGGGTGGAATTCATAACCTCCAACGTTCCAGTCCCCATACATRTGGTGATCACTCGTTGAAGAGAGAAATCAACAGTGATCTGAAGCACAACGAAAGTGCAGTGGAAATATGACTGGATCGTCCATTCATTAGAAGATTGAAAGTTTAGAGGAGATCAGATCAATGAAGGTGCTCGATATTTAACATATCAGATTAGAAAAGGTGGATAACAAGTGTAGAAGGAAGCTCGGTTATCCGATCTGACATACGTCATCCTGACGTATACATCCACTCAGAAAGAGACACGTGGCAGCCTAGTCAACAGAGACACGTGGAGATTCCACTTTAGTGGGTCCATGTGGTTTAGTGTAATGTCATACCGGATTGGGTCTTAGTAATGTGTGGAAGTTGAAGCCTTCCGATGGTCCGATGATGGTGATCTTCAGGTTCCAGCTGGCACACGGTTTGCGTTGAATTAGATTAAGAGAAATCAACGATTTAGAATAAGACCACGAGATCAACGATGACCGATTCCTTTTATATTGACTGTTGATCATTTCATTGATCAACGAACGAGATCATTTCGTCCATTAGATCGGGTAAGTAAGGAGCAAGTTTCAAAGTATTTGGGTAGTTCGATGGTCTACCAACCGGTAAGAGCTTAGATAGTTAACCCTTGGTCCCATCACGTGGTTGCATGTGGATGAGAAATTGGAGTTTAAATGATCAAGGGGATAAGTGTGGGGTTTTGAGCACTTGGTTGCATAGAAGATTTGTGCCGAGGTTTGAGTGTTACGAGATAAGCACTGAGAGGACTGGTGCATGAATAGAGTGTTACAAAGCTCTGTTAAAGGAGGGAATTTTGGGTCTGTATAAGAGTTAAGAACATCTCGACATATAAGGGCTAGGCCGAGTTTCATATCATAACCATGCACCTGTGGGTACTAAGATCCCTGAGGGGGTTTCCATCAATTGGTATCAAAGCCAGTGAATGCTCTTTGGGAATTTTGTAAAGGATACAAAGAAAGGAACAACCAAAAAAATAAATTGCAGCAATAAATGTTTGAATGAGTTCGGACAAGAGGTAGTTGGTCTTTTGTTTTCAACTTATTTGAAATGGTTGATTACAGGAAGCAGTGTTGGAAGTGATTACAACAGGAGGAATGCAATAGAGACCAAAGGGATTTCTTGAAGACTGTGGCAAGGAACCTGTTCCAGCTGAAGGTTGGAAGGAAGGAGGACAAGTGAAATTCTCAGAGAAGAGGTGAGTGCAGAAGCCAAAAGAGAAAGGAATGCTTAGAAGGAGGTTCTAGAGGAGAGAACCATAAGAATACCAAAAGGATAGGTTATGGGAAATCTTAGTGAGGTATTGGTTAATAAGACAACTTGTTACATAGGCTTGACTGTAGCTCACAATGAGCAAAGGGAAGCTCATAAAGGAAATAAGACAATGACTACTAACAGTCATAGCAAGGGTTCCAGGGTAAGCCACAAAATAATGAGTGATGAGGATCTTGAAAGAGAGATAACTGCGATGAAGGCACATCTTAGTTTGCTAATGGAACTACAATAGAAAGGTGAGAAAGACCAAGGATGAAGATGGAGTCTACAAAAGAAGGTAAAGTGTCATATGTTGCAAGAAAAGATGAAGAATAGGTTGAATGTTTCACTGAAGGAAGAGAAACCCAGAGCAACTGAGTATGAAGAGGAAGTTCACTACTATGAACCTGAACAAGGACCAATCCTTGGTGAAGGTGATGATGCTAAAGAAGGACTTATTGAGTGTCTCCTAGACTATGTGGATCAACATGAGGATGTGCTGGTAGGGGAACCAAATGAGGCCAAGGAGCCTTATGCTTTTGAATCTGACATTTTGTGTATGTTTGCAAGTGTCGAAGAAAGTTAAGGCAAACATAATCAAAGATCTATCATAATGAAGGAAGAGACAACATTGTATCATGAAGATGATCAATGCCTAGATCAATTTTTCTTAAGTGATGCAAGTATCGAAGAGCAGTTGCAAGAACCTGTTGTTGTAGTGAGCAATGAAGAGTCAACTTATGAAGTCAACCAAGGAAAGAATTCAGAAACTGAAGGACAATATTAAGATACAATGCTGACATATTTTGAAACATATCTAAGGATGTTGGAAGATTTGTTGATCAATACAAATATTGATAAAGAGGACTGCATGACAATTGCAGGTACGAAAATGGAAGGAATGCTCAAGGCATCAACTGAAGAAGAAGATATTTTTTCTTTTCCAACAAATTATTTGTTTGAGGATGTAGAGAATGTAGAATTTTCTGAAGGAAATGAATATGATAGTAAGAATTCTAAAGATATAAAGAAGCAAATGAATTGGGAGATGAAACTGAATGTCTCAAACACCTAGATGGAGACATGGAAGAGGATAAATGCAACAGTCAACCAATGAACAACGTCAAGTTTACAACAACATGTACAACAAGGAGACAGATTGGACATGGAGATTGATGAGATTAGGGTGCTGATGATGAAAGTGTCTTATAGGAAGCATACTGAAGTAAGAAGGATAATCAACAACATATTACAGTTGACAGTGCAAGTTTGCATCAACAAATCAAGTGGACAATTGCAACATAAAATTTGGAGGCATGGAGAATTGAAAATAACAATAATGCAGAGATAAGACAAAAATGTAGGAAAACAACAACAACATAAGGTATGGGATCTATGAGGACTTCAACAAATGAAGACTCATGATCAGGGGATCATGAACAATTTTAACCTTGGGAGTCTGATGCATGAGCATTTCACTTCCAAGCCTAACCTTGTTTGTTAGACCTAKGGGTCTTGACATTTACTAAGGGAGTGGGTTCCTTGACCTTTGAATTAATGTAATTTGGCATGGTTTAGTTGGGTTCTAGAAGGATAGGGTTTGTTTTCCCTATTTGAAGTGTAAAGGCTTAATCAAGCAATTAGTTAACTATGGAAGATTTGATTGTAAAGCACGAGAGTGATATTATAGTTGTTAGTTGCACAATGTTAGAGATTTGTTGAGGAGCTGGAAGTTGAGCTTCCATCCTTAAGAACTGTAAGCCTATGAGCATAAAAAAGGAGTGGATGTGTGTGTTGAGACAGAGTGAGGAAATTGAGAGAGAGGTCAAGTACGATCGACATGCCAATTAGTGGCCAATTGAATGTAAAATCAGGCCAATGTATTGAGAGGAGGTCGATTACTGAGAATCAAGCCTAAAGAGAGAAGTCCAAACTGTGAGATCAGATAGAGAGAAGCTCTGACTATAATTTTATGTGTAGTAAGGGATTTAATAGAATTTTGGAAAGTTATCTTGCGTTTTAGTGTTAACGTGAAATTGAATGTCTCTGTATTTTTTCTTGTATTCAGTGATTAAAGTTTGAGATCAGACTTTGCAGAGTTTTGCGTAGATCGTAGGGTTGGCATCATGGAAGAAAACCTTTGTGGACAAAAAAGGAACATAAACCGTTGAGAACAACTCGAGAACATAGGGCCCGTATAAGAGTTGATCGTAGGGTTGGCATTTTGGGCCCGTATAAGAGTTGAGAACAACTCGAGATATAAGGGTTGTGCATAGTTTCATATCATATCTCTACACTTGTGGGTACCGAGATCCCCGAGGGGGTTTCCATCAAACCGACAACCTTTAGAATGCATTTCATACCTCATAATGCATGGTAACATATATGGTGGGTGTTGATACTGTGAAACCTGACCTCGTTTTGTTGTGGTTTACCCTTTTTTAATTTTCAAACCCTTTCTGTAAAAGAAAAAAAATAGTACATGTTCGATGGATTGATGAGAGGATCATTGATTGTGCATGGTTTTTGTTGATTGGTTGTTTTCTATGCAGATCTAGTGGAGAATCATGAAGGACTCCTAGATAAAAAGTCTTTTGCTTTGGCCCCCAATGACCCATTAACATTAGAGGATATTAAACCAACAGTCCGAATGTTTGCTTTTAAATGACATTTGAGGTTCTTTAGAGGTGATACTCGAGGAAAAATTCAAATGGTTTGGTGCAACATACAAATCACTGCGTGATGTTTTTTCTAACAAAGGGCCCACATTTTGATCTATAATCAATGTGCTCCAAGGTTTCTTCATTCTGCAACTACAAATGCTCCACATGGCTAGGGTGTGTGGCTCATAGATCTATGTGAAGATGCGTGTGAGTTATATGATTAGTTGCTCCATTTCCTCTAGCCATGCGACAAGGACAATTAATCTATGATCAATTGACAATATTGATAGAAAATAAACTACTATATTTCCCCATCAAGTGACGCTAGGGGTATTGATGACATCATAAAGGTGAAGCATTGAGACCAATAGTTTCATTTTCATGAGCATGGAAAGAGGTTTTCTGATTTAATAGCTCTTGGTTTGGCTCCCAACGACCCATTAATGTTAGAGAATGTTAAACAAGCCTTTCAAATGTCTCCTTTAAAATGGAATTTGGGATCCTTCAAAGCTGATAGCCATGGAAAAATTCAAACGTTGTGGTGTTGCATACAAATCATTATGTGATGTTTTTTTTTTTTTTTTGACAAAGGCCGTGCCTTTTGATCTAGTGTTCCTTCATTTTGCAACCATGAATGACTTGAAGTTATTTGGTATTTATTATGAATGCATAATATTTTTTTTGTGGAAAAGATCTTAAACACGTTGTGTCCTCTGATTTCTTGATGTAAATTAGAGGATAACTKAAATAATAAAGCATTGATTAAGCTACATGAGTATATAAAATGAAGCAAACAATAAAGAGGTTGTGAAAAAAGAAAATTATATTGAACATATGATTGTATTTATGTAAATGATTTATATATTAATATGTGAAAGAGAATGCAAAAATGAGAAGATGCTACGCTTTTAAGATATATTTTGCATATCACATTTTATACATAGAAATACATATTGATTACAAAGTGTCTTTTAGGTTTCCAAAGTTTGTTTGGTTTTATAACTTTTCATGATTGTTCATCTCATAGTGCGTCGCATATTGTTGTCGGTGCGTACGTGTAATAGTCCATGTGAGGGTTAACATTCTCCGCCCATGCATAGAGTCTTAAGGTGGATGCGTGCCACCAACTTGCTGAAGTCATGACTTTCCAACTATAACTCAGAAAGTGATCCCTCAAATATGCATTAGAAATCTCGGAATAAGCTCTACAATGTGAAGAGGTCTAGAACCTTGTTCATGGACTTTTGGTCCCAAAACAAACTACTTTGAAAATACCAAAAGTTGCAAATTTCATTTTTTGACCCAAAATTGCTAAACTTGAGATTTGTTGAATCTTGTCCTAAATGGTTATCTATATCATTGTGTGTATATATTATTTAGGAAAAAACTTTGATATAAAATTTATTTTATTTTTTAATTAAAAATCATAGTCAAACTAATACAAAACTAGTATAGATTTATCTTAACTTTTAACTTGGATTTATTGGAAGTGGAGAGGGATCAAAATATTTGAGGTACAAACCTACTTAAATAAGCTTTGAGTATGCAAAAGCATTGATATTTTAACCTTTAGGATTTTAATTTATCTCATTGTTTAATGAATATAGGTTTAAAATAACTTAGTGGGTTAGCTCAATTGGTTCGAACTGGTCATTTTCAAGGCGAAGATCATTGAGAGATCATGGCTTCAAGTTCGATAGAAACCATTTGGGTTAGGTATACATGGTGTATGCCAACGACATTTATCCTAAACACCATTCAAAAAATGTGAGAAAACACTTGGAAGATTTCCCTGAAAAAGTTTTCCATGGAAGTAATATGGACAATATGAAGTTGAAATGAATCAATGCTAGTTTTTAAAGTGCATATATTTAAATATATGTATTTAATCTTATTGATCTTTAATGACTTCTCATTACTAAGCCTATTCTATAGATTATTTGGTAATTGGCCTTATGATAGCTTTCTAACACCATTTTCATTATTATTTAGTTAAAATGATACACTTTCTCACCTTCCTTTGGTATTAATTTTCAGTAGTGAATGGATAATTACATCAATAGGACTGATGTGTGCTATATAATCGAAGATGAATGAGATGTATCACATGTAATAGTCAATAATACTACTAAACTAAAATGAAAATAAATTGATGGTTCACCTTTGATATCAATCAAAAAGAGAAAAATAAAATCAAAGAAAACTAGCATATTATATTCACTTAGCTCCCCACATGGAGTGTTAGGGACGTGTCTCGCATGTGCAAACAACTAGTAAGGGATAGAGTTGGTGCATGTGGAAGGGATATAATAGAAAGGGGACAAGGATTAGATACATCATAGCTCGATCCATGGGTAGGATGCCCATGTTATCAATGTAAAAAGCGAGCATGATGTTACCATTAACTCTATAAGTAATGGGTGCAGTAGGTTTTAATGTCTATTTCGTTACCAAACGAGGTTTTAGAATGAAGATCGAGATTCATAACAAACAATGCTACAAACTTTGGATGTTAGCTTGGGTTTTAGAGATGGCATACATTTTGCAAGGCACATCCACGAGGGCAGGCACCATGGCTGCTTATATGGAACTGTGGAAGGGGACTTGTTGAGGCTACCCTTGTAAGTGCAATAATCTAGCACTAATGGGGGGCGATACCTCTTGAGGTAGGAAGAATGTTCCACCTTCGGTTGCTATAATAGTGATATACAAGAATAGATTCTTAGACATAGTAAAAAATAAGGTGGAAGCTATGGAAACCATGGTTTAGTTGAAACATGACTATACTTCAAATGAAAAGATTGATGAAGAAATTGGACCTTGGATTATTTATAATGATTTTTTTAGAATCATAGAGATTGGGTACTCTAAAAAAGTGGACCTACATTGGCATAGAAAATAACTCATAGCTCGTGCAATGGGAGGCAGAGGTGTTATAGAAAATTTTTCCTCACCCCATGCAACTTGGTTGGATGTCATTTCCATTTCCCTATGCAAACTTGAAGTCCCCTTTTGTACTTCCCAGAGCCAAAAATCACATTTTTCCACATATACGCGCCCTATCAGTTAGACAACATGTGTATACGCAGGTTGTACCACTACAACCCTTGTACATTGGGTTTGGTGCTCAAAATAAAAAATTGTGTCAGGTTTCCATTTCACGTCATGAGATCCATGATCCTTGACCTTCCATATATTGGAAACGTTCCGACTCGGCCCTTCAGTGCCACTTGAAGGCTATAAATTGAGCCATATCCAAGTTGTGGAGGAGAGAATTCAACTTTTGAGAGCAAATATACTCTGGAGAAATTTTCACTTCACATTGAGTCTGCATCCCTTTATCCTTTAAAGTCTGAACTCATTGTTCAACCCCCAAGCTCTTGCTTCTTTGATGGAGAATCTCATTGTCTCCTTTATATGAGCTTGCCTTTGGTGGAGGATTGCAATGGTGGAAGCCCAGCTGGAAGAGACTTAGTTTCTCGGTTCTGAGATGTGCCGACACAAAAGTTTGTCACCTATCTACTTCTGTTGATTATTTTAATAGAAATACTATTTTCTCATCCAATTGATATCTTACAAATATTTGAATTATTATTCCATGGGCGTATTTGTCATGAATATTAATGGATATTCTATTTTATATGCTAACATTATATATTATCACCATATGCTTGCGTATCTTGGTTGTTGAGGACAAGTTGCATGTATAAATCTTTGAGTTGCATGCTCAACGGTGGTCTTCATCGAACATCTAGACGAGGTAGGCTCTTGATATTGACTTGTTATCATTTCATTTATATAGCATACTTGGGATTAGAGTTGATTTCTGCAGTCATTCTGTCTGTTGTGGTTTACCCAATGCCATAGAGAGATTTTCCTTGTAACAAGAGGGAATTGAATCAATAAGTTTTTAAGCATGTTGGACCAACTAGACAACAAGTATGAAAGTCTTATTAATGCCATCTGGGGATTTGAAGCTGGAATTGGGGACACTCAGAGAAGAGGGGAAGAGGTAGAGGAAAGAGAAGAAGAACAAGGAACAAAGAGGGGAGCTGAAGAGGCTGTTGTTAAAGTAGAAACTCCAAAAGATGCAGTTTGGACCCATAAGAGAGATGTCAATCCACTACTGCCAATATATATGGACTTAGACTCTCAAGAATGATCTCCAATACACTCGGGTCCTTCTATTTATGTTTATTCCATGTTTTATTCATTATTTTGATTTAGGCCCCTAAGGGTATTTGCTGATGTCTAGGTATAATTTTATAATTTCCAATTTTCAAACCAAAAAAATTCCACATAGTGGGAGGGACATAGAACTGGACAAATGCATATATTTTTTGATAACTGAGGTGCAATCTCGTTTGGATACTTCCCACAGTTCAATGTATTTGTATTTTCTCCTTTATATATTTAATATACAAGTAGCTAACTTACCAAAAAAACTCAAATTCTTTTAACAATGTGTGTATGTGTACTTAATTTTATTTATTTATTTTCTATACTTAATGATAAGCCCTAGAATTACCTTGTTTTTATCATCTTTCTATGGCTATTTATATTATAAAAACCCTAAGCCCTACCACCCTTGAGCATAATATCTATCAAATTGACCAATTTTGTAGCATTTTATAGCTTATTAATTAATTACTTTCAATTTGTTAATTTGGTAGTGTTTAATTGTATTTTGTGACGAAATGTAAGAGTTTTCTGTATATTTTAACCTTGTACAATATCTACTACAAACAAATATTCAGTAAAAGAACATAAAATATACAAACATTACACAGAGATTTTTCCCCTGGAAACCCAAACTGGGAAAACCAACATATTCTATATTCATTCATTGTGTTACATTGTTTACAATACAATATACATATAGGAGCCAACAACATCCAAAACCCTAACCTAATGACCTGGATTAGTCCACAACCCTAATTCCTTAATCGGAAATAAAAAACCATCAGCAAAAACCATGTGCCGAAAAACCACCTAAATATGTGACACATTTCCCAAGGCAGATTTTTTTTTCTCATGCAAAGAATATAACACATACCCAACATTTTCATGTATGCTTGATGAGTAATGTGTTAGTAGTAGGCTTGCTGGTGAATCATTAATGTATACATTGCTTTTTATGGAGTTTATAACTACTTAAAAATGGTTATTTATGTCCTCAATACATAACAATTTGTCACAACACTTATGTGCATTATTAAATCAATAAAAAATGTAGGCTATAGAGTCCTCTTGACTTTGTAGCTTGTTGTACACTCACAGTGCCTATTAAAGTCCATAAGTTAGGTTGTAGTCATTCAATTGTGAGTAGGGTGCATAGAATCAACCCATTACCTCATACCAATCAAGAATTAAGATGGACATGTGAATCCACCTCTCCAGTAGTGTTTCATCCCAATCAAGAAGGAAGATGGGCTTGTGAATCCACCTCTTTTGTAGCCCATTAATTCTGCTGACCAAGAAGGATAATGTATGGAAGAAGTTGTTTCTTTAGAATCATGTTAGTATAACAATTAACTATTGCGAGGAAGATACCAATTCTTGGGGGAAAATCAGCTGGGGAGGGGGGTCTTGGAACTCCCTAGCATTCACCTTGAGGGGTCCAAGAGCTCCCCAATATAAATGTACCTATCTGCAATTTGATTTTGGTTAGATTATAGATTCTCCTTAACTAGGGTTATAGTTGCAAGCAACATATTAGAGTTGTAATCTTGAAGAAATAGTTTTGTTAATGAAATAAAATCGCTACTACAGAGTTGAGTTGAATTTCATTACAGGGATTCATCGATTCTCTTCGAGCCAGGGCCCACTTAAAGGGGATTACTAGTGAATGTACTTTTCCTATGTGTATATTTTGTTATTGCATTTACATTCCTTGTTTCCACATGTTTTGTCATTTCTCAATCCAACATCCTCATCCTTGTGGGCGGTTGAGGAATTATTATATGTTTCATTTCAATAGTTAATATGTTCATTATATTCTTGTTGAAGTTATTCTACTAGTATACTATGACCATGTGGTTGGTAGGAGAATTGTTGTTTTTTCAAGCGCTTTGCATAATTAGTCCATGTGTTTGTAGCATGAAGTTTCATTTCCATCTTTGATAGTCATTTTCATTTAAGCATTGCATTTTCAATTTTGAATCCTTGAGGTTGGAGAGCCAAATGAATTAAGTTGTAGAATACCTAAACCTTTGATAGGTCAAACTAGTTATAGTAGTTAGATGCATATAGAAGTGTCTAGGTTACTACATTTATAATTTGCACTATAGATTAATTTAGTATATTTTGAAGCCTTGGGGGTTGAATAAACAATGTAGATTACTTTGAAAGCTTACACACCCTAGTTGATAATTTAAGCATAACTTAGGGGATTCAACAACTCATAATTGTTGTAATTATTTAGCTCACCACTTATTTTCACAATTGTCGTGGAGGTGCTAAATATTCAAGGAAGAAAATGCCTCTAAATTGGCTCCACTGTGAGGGAAGAAGGAACTTGAGTTCCTAAGTGTTTCCCTCGATAGTGGTATTATTTTATGCATTCAATATCTTGTCGTATAATGCACACATCAATGTAGAAATGAGTTAGGTCAACTTCTACCAAAATTTATTAACTCTACTATGGGACAAGCAAAAAGTAGTGAGCAAGAACAAGAGGAAATTCTTGAGTTAGCTAATGAAGGTTGTGAGGTGAGGAATG